>CAUYQG010186949.1:0-33974 GCA_963574415.1 Tarsius wallacei
ACATACACACAGACACACACACACACACACACACACACATTATGAAAGGCTAAAAATGTTTAAATAGAGCAAAAAGTGGTAAGAGAACGCAGGAAGAAGTGATGTCTTCCGGTGAGGTGGGGAGTGGCGAGTAGAGAAAAAAGGCTTCCGTGGAAAAGTGCCAGGTGAGTTGGGCCAAGGACAGACACCTTTGCTAAGGCAGATATGTTGAAATAAAAGCATGGAGCATATTAAAAGAACAGGAAGTGAGTGATGCATGTGGAAGTGTTGATGAGAAGATGAGAAATAGGAGATAAGGGAGAGCCTTAACCAACTTGCTGAGGAGTTTGAACTTTATTCTACAGGTTACAGAGAGTAGCATGGTCAGACATCTTCCACCTCCCTGATAAGCATTAAATTGCTGCTGCTGCTTTTGCTGCTGCTAGACCTTGTCTCCCCTATCAGTTCTGAGGTAATAAAAGAAAAAAGTACTTTGGGAATTCTCCATTTCTCTCAAGTCCATGATTAGTTTTGTTTGTTCAAATTCAGAGAACTGAATAGAAAATGGAAGCCCGTAAAGCCCCTTAGAGGGCCCACATTGGAACGAACAGAAGTGGGTTCACGTTTCTAGTTTTTTGTTTCTTCCATTCCACTCTCAGCCACATTCTTTGCTTGGTCCTGGGGACACAAATGAGACACAGTCCTTGCCCCCAGTGAGCAAACCAGTAGGGAATTCAGAAAGAGACACAAGTCAAGTGTTGTTAAGTGCTTAGAGAGAAATGTTCACAGGGTCTATCTGAGGTCCCACAGAAATTGAGATCCACCTTGGGGAGTGGACTGAGAGACACTCCCCAGAGGCAGCATGTTTAAAGATGAGGAGAGTGGGAAACTATTCCTGGAAGGGGATCAGCATGAGCAAAGACACAAAGCATGACGGAAGCAGTGAGTAGCCAAGAGTGATGGGGAAACGGCAGGCAGTTCGGCAGCCATGACTTAGGACACAAGAAGAAATGCTTCCAGAGAAGCAGGTATATACCAGGTCAGGCCATGAAAGGCTTGCTGTGTGCTTGAAGATTTGGACTTGATCTTTAGGACAGGATTTTTTGAAACACAGAAGTTCCATGATCAGCTTCGGTGTTGGAAAAGAAATCTCTGTAGTAGCCAGGGAGGCAAAACCGGAGACAGCAGTAACAGGAGACCGTAATCAGGCAAGGTGGTAAGGGGCTAACCTGGTGCGGTTCTCTGTTTCTGGTCTTCTCTGTAGCTCTTCATCTCTGAAAGGTTTGGGTGAACAACGGAAAAATGAGGGTTTGTTGCAAAGCACACTTCCATCATCTTGCAAATAAACTATGATCTGACTTCTCACATTAACCAGGAAAGTAGGACTGGGCAGCTCTGGGAAAGAGGCCTCACTATCACAGGAAAAGTTCAGTTAGCACTTGAGTCCTTACGTCCTTGGTGACATGAGGGACACAGAAGAGGGGAAAGATGTGACTGAAACTGAATGTGTGGTGGTTTCCAAGAACGGATTGTTGATTTGCATTATGGAGATATAATTTGCATTCCATAAAAATTTGCATTCCTCTTAGAATATGCAATTCAATGAGTTGTAGTTTATTCGCAGAATTCTGATACCAGGCCGGGCATGGTGGCGCACCCAGTAATCCCAGCACTTTGGGAGGCCGAGGCGAGAGGATTGCTTGAGCCCGGGGGTTTGAAACCAGCCTATATAATATAATAAATAAAAAAAACTAGCAGCGCGTGGTGGCATGCCTCTGTAGTTCCAGCTACCTGGAAGGCTGAGGCGGAAGGATTGCCTGAGCCCAGCAGGTTGAGGCTGCGGTGGCAATGAGCGTGCCACTGCACTGCAGCCTGGATGACAAAGAAGAGTGAAACTCGGTAGCGCGTGCCTGTAATTCCGGCTACTTGGAAGGCTGAGGCGGAAGGATCGCCAGAGCCCAGCAGGTCGAGGCTGCGGTGGCCCGGAGCGGCCACTGCACTCCAGTCTGGGCGACAGAGTGAGACTCCAACTCAAAAAAAAAAAAAAAAAAAAAAAAATCTGAAACCATCACCATTATCTAATTTTGGAACATTTTCATCATCCCAGACAGAAAGCCATTAGGAATCACTCCTCATTCTCCCCTTCCTCGATCCCCAGCAACCACTAATCTGTCTCTCTACCTTCATATATGTCTCAGCGTTTCATATAAGTGGAATCATATAATATGTGGTCATTTGAGACTGGTTTCTCTCACTTAGCATAATGTTTCCAAGGTTTAGCCATGTCCTAGCATGTGTCAGCACTTCATTCCTCTTTATGACTGGATAATATTCAGTTGTATGGGTACACCACATTTTGTCTAGCTACTCATCAGATGGACACTTGGGTTGTTTCTATTTTTTGACTACTGTGAATGCTGCTGCTAATGAATATTTATGTATACGTTTTTGTGCGAACATGTTTTCAATTATCTTGGGTATTTACCTAGCAGTGAAAATACTGGGTCCTATGGTAACTCTATGTTTAATGTATGTTTAACTTTTTGAGGAACTACCGAAATATTTTCCAAAGTGGCTGTACCATTTTAGAGTCTCACTAGCAGTGTAGTGTTTGAACTTCTCCACGTCATCACCAATACTTGTCTGTGGTTTTTTTATTGTAGCTAGCCTAGTGGATGTGGGGTGATGTCTTATGATGGTTTGGGTTTGCATTTCCCTCGTGAGTGATGATGCTGTCTCTCCACATGCTTATTGGCCATTTATATATCTTCTTTGGAGAAATGTCTGTGTAAATCTTTTGCCCATTTTTACTCAGGTTATTTACCTTTTTTTCGGTAAGAGTTCTTTATATATTGTGGATGCAAGTCTTTTATCAGATATATAATTTTATCATATGTTCTCCTATTTTATGGGTTGTCTTTCCACTTGAAGATGTCCTTCAAAGAATAAAAGTTTTTAATTTGTATTGACTTCTGGTGTACCTAGTTTGTTCTTTTATCACTTATCCTTTAGATATCACATCTAACAAACCATTGCCTAACCCAAGGTTGCAAATGTATTTTCTAAGAGTTTTTAGTTTTAGCTTGTATATTTAAATTTTTGATACATTTTTAGTTAAGTTTTGTGTCTACTGTGAGGTAGAGGTCCCATTTCACTCTTTTGCTTGTGGGTAGCCAGTTGTCCCAGAACCATTTGTTGAAAAAACTATTCTTTCCCTCATTGAATTGTCTTGGCAGTCTTGTCAAACATCAATTGACCATAAATATAAGTTTATTTCTGGACTCTCAAATCTATTCCATTCATTTATATTTCTACTCTTATGCTGGTATACACAGACTTGATTACTGTAGCTTTTTAGTAAGTTGAAATCAAAAAGTGTGAGTTTTCTTTTTTTTGAGTTGCGGGTCTTACTCTGTCACCCAGGCTGGAGTGCAGTGGCATGATCATGGCTTCCCACAGCCTCAGGCAACCCTTCCGCCTCAGCCTCCTGAGTAGATGACTACAGGCATGTGCCACCACGCCCAGCTAATTATTATTATTATTTTTTTTTTTTTTGGTAGACATGAGGTCTCACTATGTTACCTTGGCTGGTCTCAAATTCCTGGGCTCAAGCAATTCTCTCACCTTGACCTCCCAAATGCTGGGATTCGAGTTATGAACCACTGTGCCTCGCTGAATTTTCTAACTTTATTCTTTTTCAAGACTTTGGCTACTCCGGGTCTCTTGTATTTCCATATAAATTTTGAGATCACTCTGCCAATTTCTGCAAGAAAACCAGTTGAAATTTTGATAGAGATTGCATTAAATCTCTAGATCAATTGGGAAGAGTATTTTTATCCTACCAATATTAAGTCTCTGATCCAAGGGCATAAGATGTCTTTCTATACATTTGAATCTTTTAAAATTTCTTTCTGTAGTGTTTTGCTGTTTTCTGTATACAGATCTTATACTTTGTTTTGTTAAATTTAGTTCTAATTACTTTATTCTTTTTTATGATGTCATAAATAGAACTTAATTTATTTTTGGATTGTTCATTGCTAGCATATAGACATGCAGTGGGTTCTTGTATCTTGATCTTGTGTACTGTAAACTTGCTGAATTGGTATATTCTAATAATTCTTATGTGTGGATTCCTTAGACTTCTCAGTATATAAGATTATGTCATCTGTGAATAGAGATAGTTTTACCTCCTTCTTTCCAATATGGATATCTTTATCTCTTTTTTTTCCCTAATATCCCTGACTAGAACCTCCAGTACAATGTAGAATAGAAATGGCAAGAACAGAAATCTTTATCTTGTTCCTGATATCAGTGGGAAAACATCCAGTTTTTATCATTAATCATGATGTTAGCTCTTTGTTTCACATAGATGCCTGTTATCAGGTTGAGGATGTTACTTTCTGTTTCTATTGAGTGTTATTGTCATGAAAAAGTACTGGATTTTATCAAATGCTTTTTCTGCATCTGTTGAAGTGGTCATGTAAGTTTTTTCCTTTATCCTGTTAGCTTGATATTTTACATTGATGACATTTCAGATGGTAAACCAACCTTGCATTCCTGGGATAAGGCCCACCTTGACATGGTGAATAATTCTTTTTATATGTTGCTGGATTCCATTTGCTAGTATATTGTGTGAATTTTTGCATCTGTATTCATAAGGGATATTAGTCCCTACTTTTCTTATGATGTCTTTGTCTGGCTTTGTCATATAGGTAACATTTGTCCCCACTGAATTCAAGTTGAAAATGTTTTCTTCTATTTTTTTGGAAGAATTTGTGGAAGATTGATATTAGTACTTCTTTAAATGTTTGATAGGATTAATCAGTGGAGCCATCTGGTCTTGAGTTTTTCTTTATGGGAATTCTTAAAAATACCAAATCGATTTATTTCCTTGTTATAGGTACCTATACAGTTCTACTACTTTTTCTTTTTTAAGAGCCCTAAATATTTATTTCTTCAGTCACTCAAGAAATATTTATTGAGTGTTTATTATATCCAGATCCTGTTCTTGGCACAGAGATTACAAAAATGAATAAAATAAAATCCTTTGCCTTTTTGGAGCTTAGCATTCTCATATTCTTTCTCTCTCTCTTGCTCTCATGCACATGCTCACACTCTCTCTCTCTATTTGTGTGTGTGTGTGTGTGTGTGTGCATGTAAATGTTTATTTACTATAGCTCTACTTTGTGTAAAAATTTGCTACATGCCATCAGTGGAGAAAGGAGGTTCTTAGGTTTAATAGATAATATTTCTATATAATAGGCCTTAGATATTCTTGAAGAAAGTTGTATGCATGGGAAATGGAATACAATCATATGCCATATAATTATATTTTGGTTAACAACAGACTACATATATAACAGTGATGTCATAGGATTATGAAGAAGCTGAAAAATTCCTATCACCTAGTGACATAGCCATCATGACATTGTAACACAATGCATCACTCATGTGTTTGTGGTAGTGCTGGTGTAAACCTACTGCCCTGCCAGTTGTATAAAAGTAGAGCACGTACAGTTATGTATAGTACATAATACTTCATAATGACTATGTTACTGTTTATTTATTATACTATACATTTAACATTATTTTAGAGGTACCCCTACTTATTAATTAAAAGTTAACTGTAAAACCGCCTCAAGCAGGTTTTTCAGAAGGTATTTTAGAGGAAAGCATTGTTATCATAGGAGATGATAGCTGCATGCATGTTATTGCCCCTGAACAACTTCCAGTAGGACAAGATTTGGAGGTAGAAGACAGACTGATGTTCTTGAACCTGTGTAGGCATAAGCTACTATGTGTATTTGTGTCTTCATTTTTAACAAAAAAGTTTAAAAATAAAAAATTATAAAAATAGAAAGAAACTTATAGTAATATAAAGATACAAAGAAAGATATTTTTTGAACAGCTGTTCAATGTGTTTGTGTGTTAAGCTAAGTGTTATACAAGAAGTAAAAAAGTACATAAAGCAAAAGAGTTACGGTAAGTTATTAGGTGAATTTATTATTGAAGAAAGGAAATTTGTTTAAATAAATTTAGTATAGTCTAAGTGTACAGTGTTTATAACGTCTACAGTAGTGCACAGAAACGTCCTAGGCCTTCACATTTACTCACTCACCCACTCACTCACTCACTCACCCACAGCTACATCCAGTCCTGCAAGCTCCTTTCATGATAAGTGCCCCGTACAGATGTACTCGTTTTTTTCTTTTGTACTGTATTTTTATCGTACCTTTTCTATGTTTAGATACACAGTACTTAGCATTGTGTTACAGTTGCCTACAATATTCAATACAGTAACACGCTGCACAGGTTTATAGCCTAGGAACAATAGGTTACACCATATAGCTTAGGTGTGTAGTAGCTATGCCATCTAGGTTTGTGAAGTACACTCCATGATGTTGCACAGTGACAAGATTGCCTAACACCATGTTTCTCAGAACTTTTCCCCATAGTTAAGCAACACATGACTGCATATTGTTATTACAATGACAGTTTATATTAGTGCTTACTGCTGGCATTGCTACAAGGACATGATTTTAACAAAACATACCACCACCTCTATTCATTATCATTCTTGGAACCATCCAGTGCCTTCTACTCTGTACCATCATCAAGTAGGAGCTTGTGTCAGCTTCCTAGGCTGCTGTAACAGAGTACTACGAATGAGTGGCGTAAAACAAAAGAAATGCATTCTCTCTCAGTTATGGAGGTTAGAAGTCTGAAATCAAGATGTCAGCAGGGCCATGCTCTCTCTGAGACACTAGGTGGATTCCCTCCTTGCCATGCCTAGGATCTGGGGGTGGCCATCAGCACTTGGCAGCCCTTGGTCTGCAGCTGTATTACTCCAGTCTCTGCCTCCATCATCACCTGGTATTCTCCCTGTGTGTCTCTGTCTTCACATGGTGTTTTTTCATCTTCTAAGGATGCCAGTCATATTGGATTAGGGCCTACCCTAATGACCTTGCCTTAATTTGATTACATCTACAAAGACTTTATTTCTAAATAATGTCACATTCACAGGTATCAGGGATTAGGATTTCAACACACCTTTTTGGGGGATATAATTCAGCCCATTGCAGAGCATTGTGCTCTAACTGTGAAATCTTGAGTACAGGCCTCATTTTAATAACCTAATTTGCAGTAGCTTTTATGGAAATATCATGGTATATTTATCTGTTTTCAAAAATAATGTTTTCTCTCTATTGTACCATAAGTCCTGAAGGTGTATTTGAGCACACACATGTGCTTTGTCTTCTAAGCATAAATGCCAGAGACTAAGCAGAGGTGAGTGGTTCTCTAACTAGGGCTTATAAAAGATGTTCAAGGCTGGGCTCAGTGGCTCAGCCTGTAATCCCAGCAATTTGGGAGGCCAAGGCGAGTGGATAGCCAGAACCCACAAGTTCGAGACCAGCCCTGACAACTTGGTGAGACCTCGTCTCTACAATAAATCAAAAAAGCCAGGTGTGGTAGCATGCACCTGTAGTTCCGGCTACTTGGAAGGCTGAGGCGGACAGATAACCGGAGCCCAGCAGGTTGACGCTGGGGTGGCCGTGAGCGAGCCACTACACTCCAGCCTGGGTGATGGAGTAAGACTCCGACTCAAAAAAAAAAAAGATATTCAAAAGTAGCATCTCTCAAATCACAGTGTACATCCTCCCCCAAATCAGTATATATGTATACATGCTTCCCAAACAGTCATAGAAGAGTTTGTGAATGACTGTTCAGAACAGCAGTTGACGGCTCATATGCGTGCTCCCCTTACCACAGTCATGGGAATCTTATGCACAGACTAGTCTAAGCAATGTCAGAATCCATCTCTATAGTAAAATAGCGCAGCTTATGAAATTGTAGTAAAATAAAATAACACAGCTTATGAAATTGTATTCATGTGCTGGAAGATGCTATATCTATGACAAGTGCCATATACAATACAATGTAACTTTGGAACAAAAAGAATAGAAGAGTATCTTCTGAGCCCCTGTCCAGTGGTCTCATCGCTAGTTTCAATTTTGTTTTTAATAATGCTCTGAAGTATTTTCTTTATCTACAATGCTGTGCCCTCTGTCTCAATGCAAATATACTTAAGTGTCTAGCATTCCTTAGTATTCTGGTATGGTGAGTACACTGCTCTTAGGAGCCGGACTAGAGAATCTGGATTCCCTTTTGAAACAAAGCCCATCACCCAAGCTGGTGCCCTGTTCCTTTAGCAGAGAAATGCTGAGACTTGCATATTTTTTGCTTCTACCAACTTTTGAACTCATACTTTCAATGTGTAGGTATTTGTGCTTCAGTTGTTTTCATTTTCCATTTTGAATTAAGATACTGGCTCATTCTTGCATTTTCATGGCTACCACACTCCTTTCTGCTCAAATTTTATTACAAAATGAGATTGAAAACTTTACTTAATTATTCTCTTGTCTTTTCCTTTCTTTTAAAACAATACAGGGCAATCTAGAGCAGCCATGATACCTCCTAAGCATCCACGTCAGCCCAAGGGAGCTTTGGATGATGCCATTGCTTTTGTGGGGAAAGCAGACCAAGAAGCACCTACTGCTTCCCAACCCACACCACCCCCACTGCCAAAGAAGATGATCATAAGAGCCAATACAGAGCCACTCTCCAAAGACCTCCAGAAATCCATGGAAAGCAGTCTTTGTGTCATGGCTAATCCCACCTATGATATCGACCCCAACTGGGATGCCAGCAGTGCTGGCTCTTCCATCAGCTATGAACTCAAGGGACTGGACATTGAGTCTTGTGACTCCTTGGAGAGACCTTTGCACAAGGAGAGACCTGTCCCCTCAGCAGCAAACAGTATCTCCAGCTTAACCACTCTCAGTATTAAGGACAGATTTTCCAACAGCATGGAATCCCTGTCCAGCCGGCGCGGGCCCTCTTGCAGACAGGGCCGGGGCATCCAGAAGCCACAGAGACAAGCACTTTATCGAGGACTTGAGAGTCGGGAGGAAGTGGTGGGTAAAATCCGGAGCCTTCATACCGATGCCTTGAAAAAACTGGCTATTAAATGTGAAGACCTCTTCATGGCTGGGCAGAAAGACCAACTCCGTTTCGGGGTGGACAGCTGGTCAGACTTCAGGCTAACCAGTGACAAACCGTGTTGTGAAGCAGGAGATGCAGTGTACTATACTGCTTCATATGCAAAAGATCCACTGAATAACTACGCGGTCAAGGTAAGGAAATGTTACACATCTCACTTTAAATCTTAACCAACACGCTAGCATTGGGGTGGGCCCATTCTTCCTTCCTCCTTTCTTTCCTCCACTCAGCAGGTTACTGAGCATCACCTTACACCAGATACTGTCATAAGCAGAGGGTTACTTACTACTTAGAGAAGAAAGCAGATATGTGAAGAGACAGAGTTTCAACAGTGTACTGCATGCAAAGACAGAGGTAAACAAGAATCCTCTGGGGGCATGGAAGGACCCTAACTCAAACGTAGGCATCAGAGAAGTCTTCTTGAAGTGGATCGTCCTTGAGCTGTGGCTGTTTGCAAGGGCCACTTATAAGAGTGGGGTCTGCTATGTTTCTGGCTTTATTCTCTGCTAAATAAGAGACGCTTGTCAACCCCTGTCCTATTACACTTCTGCTTCCTGGAGAAACATTTTATAGAGGAAGAGAACTAATACTTATTATGTGCCTAGAACTTTATTTATGTTATATAATTTAATCTTCATATCAATTTTTGGAGATTAAGATATTTTGCTCCATTTGACAAATGAAAAAAATGAAGTTCAGAGAGTTGCTTAGGGTCACACAGCTAACAAGTGGTAGAGCTGAGTTGTTGTTTTTTTGTTGTTGTTGTTGTTTTGAGTTGGAGTCTCACTGTCGCCCAGACTGGAGTGCAGTGGCCGCTCCCGGCCACCGTAGCCTCAACCTGCTGGGCTCTGACAATTCTTCCGCCTCAGCCTTCCAAGTAGCTGGAACTACAGGCGCACGCTACCACGCCTGGCTGATTTTTGATTTATTGTAGAGTTGAAGTCTCGCCAAGTTGCCCAGGCGGGTCTCGAACCCATGGGCTCGGGCAATCCACTCACCTCAGCCTCCCAAGGCGCGGGATTACAGGCTGAGCCAAGAGCTGAGTTTTAAACACAGATATCTCTGGCTCTATAACTGCATTTTGTCCATCCTGTCACTTATTAAGTTCTTACATGTATGTTGCTCATTCTGGACAACTCACTACTTCAAAACAGCCAAAACTCTTGACATCAAGAATTCTTGCCCAGTTACATTCACTGTAACAGTAAGCCATAGGTTTCATTAATGTAATGCTTTATGCATTAACTAATGTAATTAATTAATATAATTCATTTATGAAGTCCAAAAGATATGGATTTAGATCCTGGCTCCACCCCCCTTAGTAGCTTTGTCAATAATGGTAGCCACCCTATGGGACTGTTGTTTGGTTAAGAGAACAAAATGCCCCTGATAAGTGTTCATTTCTTTCACTACCCATGAGCTTCTTTCCTAGGTTACTTTAAGGGAATAACAATCTTTGAGCCTAAGTTTCTTCCTCGTCAAAACGGTTACAGTGATAATCCATGTACTGTATAAATGAAGTGAGGACCAAGTGAAAGAATGCATGTGAAGGGTTTCAAAAAAACACAAAACTCTATATAAACTTAAGGTAATATTCTCCATTCCCATAGTCCCTTTTTTTTCTGATTCTATTCACTGGTTCCAAACCAATTACCATACCTAAATGATTTATGCATGTTAATTTGGCTGAGAAAGACCAGATGGTGTCTTAGTAAATTAATGGATAAGGTAACGATGGGCCTTACCTGTCTATCAAGACAGAATATATGTTTGGAACAGACCTTCAGCTGGCTGCTGCTGCAGTTGCAGCACCTCTGCCACTTGACTGTCTGGTGGCACAGGCAGAGTGACCCTGTGCTCCAGCCCACACTTTTCAAATTAAACTGAGGGGTAAACTGCAGAGAAGGGATTTGAGTTCCAGTTAATATATTACTCTTGAGTCTAAAAAGGCATTTAGAGATTCTGTATCACACTCAAGAACTGTTACATCAATTGGGGTTATGGTGCCTTATCTATCTTGGGCCTTTATTGCTACAAAATCACCAATGCAGGGTGAGTGCCTGTTTTAGAAGGGGGCATTGAACTATCTGTTCTTCCAAAACAATTGAGAAGTAGGGCTTGGCTAACTTTATGTATTATTGCTGTGCAATCTTGTCTCCTTCCCAAATCAATGGTCTGGTATTGATTTTTTTGCTTGTAATGATGCAAAACCAATCTCCAAAGAACAGGTGGCAAGTGGTTATAAACTGGGAACCGCTGGCAGGTTTGGGAAAGGATGTTTTACACTAAATGCTGAATATAAATTTCTCTTTGAAGAACCTCTGGTGTTTCCAGAAGTGCCGAATTGATTGTACAACCTGAGAGAAATAAACCATTAGGTTTTGGGGACCTACCTATGCAGAGACAAGCAAAAGAGACCAGCAGTCAGCCCATACAAGCAACCCTTGTTTTTCCCTGTGTCTTCTTAAAACATTCCTTCCCACACTAATGGAATTTAGAGTAGTCTAATAAGTATGATTGTCTCTTAAAGAGACTAAAAGTTCTTTAAAATGTTACAAATAGAAGTCAGTGGTAGAACTTAGCAATTTGAAAGCTAAAAGATGCTACCCTTACTCCTTAAATACCAAATTCACGCCAGCCATAGACTACTCAAAGCTTTCCTTTGTGTGTTATCTTAGTTAGTCCAGGCTGCTAAAGCTAACATGCTGTAGGCTGGATAGCTTAAACAACAGGCATTTATTTTCTCATATTTCTAGAGGCTGAAAAGTCCAAGATCCCAGTTCCAGCTTATCTGGCTTCTGGTGAGGGCTCTCTTCCTGCCTTAGAGACAGCCACCTCATCTCTGTGTCCTCACATGGAGAGGAGGAGGAGAGAGAGGGAAGTGTGAAAGGGAGCACATACTCTGGTGTGTCGTCTTCTTAGAAGGACATCAGTCCTGTTGGATTGGGGCCCTGCACTTATGGGCCTCACTTAACCAGTGCCTCTTTGTAGGCCCTATCTCCAAATACAGTCCCATTGAGTGTTGGGGCTTCAACATATAAATTTGTGGGGGTGGGGGACATAATTTAGTCCATAGCATTCTGCCCCAGTCTCCCCCAAATTTTATGTCCTTATCACATGCAAACACATCCCAACAGCTCCAACAGTCTTACTCATGCTATCATCAGCTCTAAAGTCCCAAGTCTCATCTAAGTATCATCTCAATCAGATATGGGTGAGATTCAAGGCATGATTTGTCCTGAGGCAAAATTTATCTCCAGCTGTGAACCTATGAAATTAGATAAGTCATATGTTTCCAACATACAGCTATAAACAGGCATAGGATACACATTCTCATTCCAAAAGGGAGAAATGAGAAGGAAGGAAGGAGTGATCGGTCCCAAGCAATTTCAGAACCTAGCAAGCCAAATTCTATTAAATCTTAAGAATAACCTTCTTTGGTTTGATAACTCTGCCCTCCAGGCCACTGGGGTGACAGCATCACCACCATGGTCTGCAGGGTGGCCCTATCACTGAGCACTGCGCACAGTCATCTACTGGGCCTGTAGTGGAAGCAGCAGCCATGATATCTGTATCACCTTCAGGGTCACTCTTCTCTTTCCTTGAAGAATAGTACATATTCACAGCCTCATAGCTCTATGGTCCAGTCCCATAGAATTCAAGAATTGCAGCAACCTCCCTTCTGTCCTACTCTGTCCCCTTTAGTTCTAGCTGGCCATGTCTTTTCTGGTATCCCATCCCTATTCCTGGCTTCCTGCTGAAAGGATGATTAAGTCCATATCATGCCCATTTTCCGTTTATCAAATAGTTATTTAGCCATCACTTCATGTTCTCTTCAGAATAAGCTTTTACATTTTTTTACCATATGACTAGACTGAGAATTTTCCACATCTTCAGGTTCTGGTTCCTTTTTGCTCAACAATCTCTTCAATTCATCTCTCTCCTTCTGCATTTTACTATAGCAGTCATGAAGAACCAAGCCATTCCTTCAACACTTTGCTTAGAAATTTCCTCAGCTAGAAATCCCAATATCATCTCTTGCAAGTACTGTCTTCCACAAAACACCAGAACACAGTCCAGCTAAGTTCTTTGCCACTTTATGACATGGGTCACCTTTCCTCCAGTTTCCAATAAAATGTTCCTCATTTCCATCAGAGACCTCACCAGAATCTCCCTTAACATCCATATTTCTAGCAACTATCTGTTATCTAGACTTTCTCTCACATGCATCTCAAACCTCTTCCAGCCTCTACCCAACTCCAAAGCTGCTTCTACATTTTTAAGTATTTTTACAATGGTACCCTACTTCTCAGTATCAAAATCTCAGTCTTAGTCTGCTCTTGCTACCGTAACAAAATACCATAGACTAAATGGCATAAACTTATTTTCTCATAGTTGTAGAGGTTGGAAAGCCCATGATCAAGGTTCTGGCTGATTTGGTTTCTGGTGATGGCTTTCTTCTTGCCTTACAGCTGCCTTCTCACTGTGTCCTTGCATGGCTGAGTCAGAGT
This sequence comes from Tarsius wallacei, assembly GCA_963574415.1. NCBI lineage: Eukaryota > Metazoa > Chordata > Mammalia > Primates > Tarsiidae > Tarsius > Tarsius wallacei. The sequence goes on from CAUYQG010186949.1 coordinate 13,551, forward strand.
ATGCACAAGTGTATTCCCATGCTGCTTCTTATAAGGGCATGAATCCTGTCATAACAGGCCTGCATTCTTAGGGTCTCATTTCACTTTAATTACCTCCTTGTTGGCCCTGTCTCCAAATAAAATAGGAGGTGAGGGCTTCAACATATGAATTGGAGGGGAGGACACAATTCAGTTCATAGACGGTGTTGTGTTGTCTTTGTTATTAAATAGGTGGTTTTAATTCAGGATTTTTCCTGAATTTGAATGTTTTCCTTTTTCATATTTATTCTAATCTCCATTCAACATGAATAGCTTTATTATTTGTTGTAACCTTAATCTAAAAGGCATCACAGTACACAATAAAGAGCTTTGGCGTCAGCTCACCTGGGTCTAAGTTCTGAATCTATCACTGTGGGTGTTTTGTTTTGTTTTAAAGACAAGTTCTCACTCTGTTGCCCAGGCTGAAGTGCAGTGATACAGTCATAGCTCACTGCAGCTTTGAATTCCTGGGCTCAAGCAATCCACTCACCACAGCCTCTTGAGTAACTAGGACTACAGGCTCATGCCACCACACCTAGCTATGGGATCTCACCATATTGCCCAGGCTGGTCTCAAGCCCCTGGGCTCAAGTAATTCTCCCACCTCAGTCTCCTAAAGCAGTGGGATTACAGGCATGAGTCACGAGTCACTGCATCTAGTCTATTGCTGTGTATTTTTAAGTAAGGCATGTAACCTCTCTTGGTTTTCACATCGAAAACCACTAACTGCCATACCTACCTACCTCATAAGATTGTTATCATGCATGTGCTTATGTAGTAAAACTGCTTTTATGAGTTATAAAGTACATATAAAATATAATAATACATTATTGTTACTAACAATAATGGAAAATTACTACTTAACATTCTATAGATCACACACTATTATTCTTTAATATTAGGCATTAGCTTGAGCATATTTAGATAGGTTGTGCACTTAGATATTACTGTTTCTCATTTCATAAAAAATGTAAGCATCTTCTTTCCTTAAAATTATGAGAGAAAACTACAAAATGTTAACAGCGTCAAGGATTTAAGTACTGCCAAAAATTGGAAGCAAACTAAGTGCCTGATATTAAGGAAACAATTTAATAAATTATGGCACATCAGCCCAATGGAATGTTTGTAGCCGTTAAATGTGATAATTATGAAGACTGCATAAAATTATGAAAAACAATTTTTGTAAAATGTCACATGAAAATAGCTGAATACCAAGTAGTATGATCATAACTTTTAAAAAATTGACCTATTCAAATAATTCCTATATTAGAGTTGTGGTAATTATAGGTGACTTTGATTCATTTAACAGTGATGTTATAATGTCTTTTCAGTGAAAAAATACTAAAGAATTCGAGATTTTGGATCATTTGACTCTGAACTTCTTGAAGGCGGGTGTCCTAAGTTACTTATCTCTCGTCCCATTCTCTAGCACAAATTATAAATAGCTCCTGTTTCATGCTACCTGCCTTTTGCACACACTAGTTCCTGTTTGGACTGCTCTTCTCCTGGGAGGCAGTATGCTACAATAAAGGATTTCTGCATTGTGATCTGCTGTGACCTATTTCAGAATCACTTCAGGGAGCCTCATTAAAAATGTCATTTCCTTGGTCCCAATCCACACCTATAGAATTGGAATCACTGGCAGTAAGGCCTTGGAAACTATGTTTGTAGCAAGCATCCCTGAGAGGTTCCTGTATATAAAACCTGAGGACTGTTGACAAAGTAATTAAGAATTTAGGCTTTTCCCATATCAGCATACATCTCACAGACTAGTCCATAGACCAAGACATCAGAGAGCTTCTCTAGAGGTTCCTCCAGAGATGTCAGTGACCATCTCTGCTTAGAATTCAACCCTTGTCCCTTCACATCACTTCACTGGCACCCTTCAGCACTAGCAAAATGGTGGCAGTCTCGTAGGGCAGCTAGACCCCGAAGAGCAACAGCACTCACAGTGGTCAGGCCCTTATGGACTACTACCCCCAGGGGACGTGGGATTGTACCACAACAGGGGAGCACCTTGTGAGACAAAAATTAAAAATCCCAAAAACCGCCACCCCAACAGTCACAACCTTATTACTAAAAAACAACAAAGCAAGACATAAAAAGAGAAGACCTTGCCCTCACAGTTGTAAAAGAATCAGCAAAAAAAATTGCCAGCAATCCCCAAAGCCTTAACGAATTGACATCCACAAAAGGGCTTCCCAGATCCCAAGCAATGGAACCTATGATGACAGACATAGAATTCAGGCTATTGTTGGCAAAGTAACTCAATGAAATCCACAGAAGGCAGACATACAGATCATCTATCCCATGAAAATAGTGCAGGAAGTGAAAGCTAAGCTGGACATTGTTAAGAAAGGACCAATCTGAACTTCTGGAAGTGAAGAATTCTTTCTGAGAATTTCAGAACACAATAGCAAGCCTCAACAGCACAATTGACCCAGCAGAGGAAAGAGGATGAGGATCAAACTACTGAACTAACCCAGGCTGACAAAAATTAGGAGAAAAGGCTTAGGAAGAATGAGCAAAGTCTACAAAAGATTTGGGGTAGGTAAAGGGGCCTAATCTATGTTTGACTGGTATCCCTGAGAGAGAAGGGGAAACTGAGAACACCCTAGAACAAGCCTTCCAAGATATTATCCAAGAAAATTTCCCCTATCTCACTAGAGAAGTAGCTGTGCAGATGCAAGAGAGTCAGAGAACTCCTACATGAGAAGACCATCCCCAAGGCGCATAATGATCCTCTTCCACAAGATGAGCATGAGAAAAAAAAAATCCTAAAGGCAGTTAGAGAGAAGGGGCAAACCACCTACAAAGGTAGACAATCCAAGAAATTGACTCAATATTAAGAAACCTCCCTGCCAAAAACCCTGAGCCAGATGGTTTCTCAGCTGAATTCCACAAGACATACAAGGAAGAGCTGATACCAATCCTATTGAAAGTATTCCAGGCAATCAAGAAAGAAGGAATTCTCCCTACATATTTTGCATCTGTGTTCATCAGGGAAATTGGCCTGTAGATATGATCACCAATAGGAGCCCCTTCAAAACAAATTTCAAGGATTATCCATCATGACAAGGTGGGCTTCATTCATGGGATGCAAGGCTGGTTCAACATACATAAATCAACAAAATCCATAACATAAATAGGAGTAAAACCAAGAACCATATGATTATCTCATTAGACACGGAAAAAGCGTTCAATGAAGTCCAATATCCCCTCTTGATAAAAATCCTTGACCACCTAGCCATCAAAGGAACATCCCTCAAAATAATGAAGAATCTATGGCAAACCTGCAGCCAACATCACACTTAACAGGCAGAATCTGAAAGCATTCCTCTAAGAACTGGAACAAGACAAGGATTTCCACTCCTGCCCCTCCTATTTAACATAGTACTGGAAGTCCTAGCCAGAGAAAACAGGCAGGAGAAAGAAATTAGGGGTATCCAAATAGGGGAAAAGGAAGTTAAATTATTCCTCTTTGCAGATAATATGATTCTATACCTAGAAAGCCTTGGAAAGTCTGTCAAAAACCTCCTCACACTAATAAACAATTTCAGTAATGCCTCAGGATACAAAATCAACATGCAAAAAAGAGTTGCATTTCTATATATCACCAACAGGTTGAGAACCAAATAAAAGACACAATCCCATTCACAATAGCCACACACACAAAAATGAAATACTGCAGCATCCACCTAACCAAAGAGGTGAAAGACTATTACAGTGAAAACTACAAAACACTGCTAGGCCAGGTGCGGTGGCTCAAGCCTGTAATCCCAGCACTTTGGGAGACCAAGGTGAGAGGACTGCCAGAGACCAGGAGTTCGAGACTGGCTGGGGCAACTTGGTGAGACCTTGTCTCTGCAATATATTGAAAAATTAGCCAGGCATGGTAGCTTGCGCCTGTAGTTCCAGCTACTTGGAAGGCTGAAGTGGAAGGATTGCCTGAGCCCAGCAGGTTGACACTGGGGTGGCAGCCACCCCAGCATCAACTGTACTTCAGCCTGGGTGACAGAGTGAGACTCTGATATAAAAAAAAAAAAAAAACTACAAAACACTGTTTAAAGAAATCAAGGACAGTACAAACAAATGGAAGAATATCCCATGCTCATAGATCGGAAGAATCAATATTGTCAGGATGTACATTCTACCCAAGGCAATCTTCAGATTCAATGCAATCCCTATCAAATTACCAGCTTCATTTTCCAAAGACTTAGAAAAGACAATATAGAAATTCATATGGAAGCAAAAAGAACAAAACTGTAGGCATCACATTTCCAGACCTCAAACTTTACTACAAAATGACAGTAACCAAAACAGCATGACACTAGTACAAAAGTAGATACAAAGACCAATGGAACAGGACAGAGAATAAAGAAAGAAAACCACATCTTCAACTAACTCATCTTCGACAAAACTGACAAAAACAAACGTTGAGGAAAGGAAACCATATTCAGCAAATGGTGCTGGGGAAACTGGCTAACCACATGCAGAAGAATGAAATTGGACCCTTACCTATCACCATGTACAAAATTAACTCAGAATGGATCCATGACTCAAATGTGAAACTTCAAACTATAAGAATAGTAGAAGAAAACTTAAGGAACATCCTCCTGGACATTGGCGTAGGTAATGAATTTGTGGCCAACTCCTCAAAAGCAAATGCAGCAAAATGGATATATAGGACTGTGTCAAGCTAAAAAGTGTTTGCACAGCAAAAGGAATCAGGAGAATAAAGAGGCAATCCACAGAAAATACTTGCAAGCTGTGCATCCTACAAAGGCCTAACATCCAGGATATACAAGGAACTGAAATGAATTGACAGGAAAAAATAAATGATGCATTAAAAAGTGGATAAAGGACATGAACAGACACTTCTCAAAGGAAGACATACAAGCAGCCAGCAAACATGAAAAAATGCTCAGCTTCACTAATCATCAGATAAATGCAAATCAGAACTACAGTGAGATACCACCTTACACTGGTCAGGATGGCTATCATTAAAAATTCAAAAAACAACAGGTGGTGGTGAGGTTGTGGAGAATAGTGAACACCTCTGCACCTTTGGTGGGAAAGTAAGCTAGTTCAGGCTTTGTGGAAAGCAGGGTGGGAAAGCATTTTCTCAAAGAACTAAAAAGTAAGCTACCATATGATCCAGCTATCCCCTTCTGGAAATATACACAGAGGAACATAAATTGCTCTTCCAAAAAGACACCTGTACATGTATGTTCATTGCAGCACTGTTCACAATAGCAAAATCATGGAACCAGCCCAGATGTCCATCGAAAGTGGACTGGAAAGAAAATGTGGTACATAAACATGATGGAATACTATGCAGCCATAAAGAAGAAACAAAATTATATCCTTTGTAGTAATCTGGATGCACCTGGAGACCATCATTTTAAGTGAGCTCTTACAGAAATAAAAAACTGAATTCCACATGTTCTCACTCATAAATGGTTCCTAAACATTGGGCGTGCAAGCACAAAGGTGGGCACAACTGATGCTGGGCACTGCTCATGGAGAGAAGGAGGAAAAAAAGGGGCACACAACTATCCGTGGGGTACCATATCCACTATTGGGGGAGAGAGGGCTCGCTAGAAGCCCAAGCCTCATCTGCAGGCAATTTACTTATGTAGCAAATCCTCATATGTACGCCACAGCTTGAAAAGAAAAAACAGTATGGACTTTTAAGTCAGGCCTGGGTTTCAATTTGTGCTCTAGCTATGTATTAACTGTGTTACATTGGCCCAGTTACTTGCCTTTTCTAAGTCCGGTGTCTTTATCTGTGACGTGGAAAAATTGCTTCATTCTTCTTAAAGCCATTGTAAAAAAAAAAAAAGTCATAGAAGTTACTATGTATATAGTGATATATATAGTACTCAGCAGCATTTGGCACAAAGTTAAGCATTTAATAAATGGCACTTATTTATTCCTCCATTCTCTTCTCATGTACCTAGAAAGCTCCCATGTGTCCTGGTGAGGAAGAAAGCCCTCACCAGAAACCAAATCAGCCAGAACCTTGATCTTGGGCTTTCCAGCCTTCACTGCTATGAGAAAGTAACTTTATTCTGCGTAAGCCATTTCTATGGTGTTTTGTTATGGCAGCCCAAGTAAACTAAGACTAAGGTTTCGATTCTGAGAAGTGGGGTGCCATTGTAAATGTGTGTGATTCTTAAAAGAATCCAGCTCTATGAATTTTCTTTGATCTTCTGAGAACATGTTGCACACTCTACCTCCTGAATTTCTCTGTGGTTGCATTCTCATGCTACAGTTGCACAATTAAACAGTACTGCCATTAAACAATTACAGGAACGTTCCTCCCCTTCCCACTGTTAAACTTGACCTCCTCCATGGCAGGAACCATGGCCTATTAATCCTTACATCCCTAGTGTCTAATGCAATATCATGAACATAGTGGTGTTCAATGAATAGTTCGTGACCTTTCCAAAAATGTTTATTGTATAAAACATTGTGATATCTCTGGTCATTTACAGAAATACATGAGTAAAGCAAAGTCCTTGCACTCGAGGACTTTATATTCCAGTGGGAAGGACAAAGTCACAAATAACTCTTAAACAAAGCAGCTTATAAGGAAAGTTCAGAGTGATATGCAGAGATGTAAAGATGAATGAAGACATCACTGGGACCTATCTCAGGGCCAATAAGAAAGGGCCTCTTGTATTCATTTTACACTATTCTTTGTGGCAACTACAGTGGATGGAGAGAATAGTGGGAAATTAGGCTATGGAGATTAAAGACCAAATTTGGAGGTTTGAATGATGAGCTTAAGAGGTTGGACTTTGTTTTGTGTTTTGTGGGAAACCACTAAGGACTTTTAAACAGAGAAATAACATAAGATCAATGATTTTGGAAGAAAACTGTGGTGGAAGAGGCCAGAAGGCCTGGAGGCAGGGAAGCCAGTCATTATGCTATTGCAACAGTCTAGGTTAATAATTAGACGCTGAAATAGTGCAGGGGAAAATAAGGGGCAGGTGGTTAGAGAGCTGAGGAAGGCGGTAGACCATGGCTGGTGAGTGTGGGATGAGGGCAGTGCTGCTAAAATTTCAGGCAGAAAAACCCTAAGGGGATGGTGATGCCATTATTAAAGTATGAATCAGAAAAGCCAGAAAGATGAGCCCTCCATGAGGCAGCCAGGCCAAGAGAAGCCCTGTAGCCAGATAAAAATATGGATTTGGTACTCAGAAGAGAGGTCAAACCTAGTCCTCTCATAGGCTTGCTTTAGTTCAAACCGTGGGGATGTATGAAATTGTCACGACAGAATCTGCCAAGTGGGAAGAGGCCCATACCTCTAACAACTCAGAGCAGGAGCAATTGGAGAAGCTGTAGCGTAGGGCAGGTTCCTGTAGGCCAGAGGGTCCAAGGTTACAGAGGGCTCAAGCAGAGTAAGACCTCAAAAGAAGGAAAGAGTTCAGTCTCTGGTAAGCCTCAAGAAAATACACTCTCAGTAACAGTAAGGTGAACGCTGACGCAGTTAGTTGGAGGAGGATGGACCGGGAAGCTGTGGAGGCAGTGGACACAGCTTACTTCTAAGTATTTTGGTGAAGGAAAGGCCAGATTGATTCACAAACAGTATTTAACTTTCCACTCCCGTTTCTGCCTCATCCATGTCTTCGTTTATCCTCTCATCACCATTTGGCAAGCCACCACCCAGCAGATTGGACTGTCTGTCTCTGTGGGCTGCAAATTGGCTGGCCTCCAGCCCTTAACTTAACTTCCTGCTTTCTAAATAAAATCTACCTTGCTTTTTCCCTTTCAGAGACTCTGGGTAGCCACTGACCAAACATATAAACCTCACAGTAGGCTGAAGCCAATTTTAGAAGGGCCTTCACCATTCTGCACAAGTGGAAACTGAGGCCAGAGAGGAACAATCACTTTTGCGTAAGGACACCAGCTTCTTGGTGGGCCACCTCCTGACTCCTAGAGAGAACCTTCGCTATTATATCACACCGAGTGAGGAAACTGGCCATGTTGTGCCACAGTGTTGTCCCTGAATGGACAAATGGCAGACCTTTGCCTAAAATAAGGGTAGACTGCTGGTAAAATTATGGCTGAGACTCACTGGGATATTTTTTTTCATTACTCACACGTGATCATTTTATAACAAAAGCTACCATGTGAGACCACATAGGAAATTTGGACAAAGTTACTTTAAAGAGGATGCTAAAAATTTCACATAAGCAAAAAGTATAAATGTCTTGAGTTATTTTTTCAACAGTTCCAAAATTGGGGTAGTAGGTATCTTCTCTATTGAAAGTAGTCCAGGTCTTTGTTCTCAAGGATAGAGCACACAAAACTCCCCTATTATAGCAGTGGGGCTGCTTCCTTTCTTCCAGCTGTGCCAGAATCTTGTTAAAGGCTTGTAATAAAGTAGAGGTGAACTGTGGAGACCAGCATCTTTTATTACATTTTTGACTCCAGAGTCTCCATTCATCTCATTTGGGTAGATGCTGAGAAAGCAAGACAGTAAATGAAAAAGCATTACCAGAATAACTGTGATTGGTAGGAATTTACAAGAGTTCAGATGTACACAGGCAATTAATAATTGACTTCGTGGTAAGGAAAAGACTAAAGGGGAAGCCACTTCCGCTTTCACAATTCAACATAAATATTTCTAACTTTGTAACTGTACAGAAAGTGATTGATCAGCAGCAGGCTGGCACATAACAGCCATCCCAGGTGAGTGTCCACTTCATTTCAGTACTCATTGCACGCAGAAGTGCCTGAGTCTCAACTCTTAGGAATTGGTTTAGAAAATAGAGGTCTGGGTGCTCATGTAGACCTGGAGTCAAAAAGAATCATCTAATGGGAGAAGGGAACCATGTCTTTAATCAACGGGGTGAGAGGAGATAGTTGGGATCACAAGTTGGGATTCAAATTAATTGAATTCTTAATCTGGGTCCTGAGCTGGTTATTGGACTGCTCTGCCTCAGTTTCTGTAGCATGAATATCCTGGGCATCATTCTGTCAGCCTAAATTATTGACTGCAGAACACAAGTGATTTTCTTTCAAACCACATGCTGAGTGGGAGAATGAAAAGATTTGATGAGTACAAGTCACAAATAAAATGGTAAAATCTTACACAGTTGCCTTCTTGAATTTCTCTTCTGGGCTCCAAAATGGGTTTCTTGGGCATGTGAACACTTCTGCAGCAATTCAAGCTGTAAATTACCTGGCCTGCCTGCCAGATCTCACAGCAGATTCCTACAACATGGAGCCCTGAGTACTTTGGGCCCAGACAGCATTTTATATATTAAACGCTTAATCTATTTTGAATATAGTTGTAACAGCATTGAGTGTGTGAGAGTCTTAGCTCTGGTGCAGCAAGTAAAGCAATACTCCTCCCAGGCAGATCAAAGAATTGAGGTCAGTCAGTGATCAGCCTGCATTATCAGAGTGAGGTTATGCCAAATACTGGATATCAGTTTAGAAGTTGCAGGCTTTCAGTCTCCATTCCCTTCATTTGCAGTTGTGCTTTTATGTGGCGTGACAGACTAGCACAGATGGCATACTGTGTGTGATCGTCAGTGTTTCTCCTTTTTGTCCCTCTGCACTTCATTGCCTACGAGACCCATCTCACTTAAGGTTCACTGAGGCACTGTAAAATGCAAAGTATGAGAAGGAGATGAGATTCCCTGCTGAAAAATTGGAAGTAGACTGAAGGCACACTGGGCCCATCGTGGAAAAAATAAAAGCTAATGTAGAATATTTTTGAAGGGTCCTGTATTTTGCTTTCTTTGAGAGAAAAGGAGAGAAAATGTCATAGAATGATGAAGAGTCCTGTTGTTTGGTCTGGTTTTGTGAAGAGCCTCATCAGTGAGCCTCCCGGGCAGACTGGACTCGGCAGGCACCCCTCAGCGATAAGATTTTACTCACTCGCATAGTTTAGTCATTCACAAGTATTTATTATTCAGATTGTCTACCACTGCCGCCCCCAACCAACTTGCCAACTTCCACCTGTTTCTAAAAGCTGTTCATATATTCTACCTGTCTGAGTACATAAACTCTATGGCCATGCTGGCTCAGATGTAGCCTTTCTCTGAATGTGTTACACACGTGTGCTGTGCATGCCTAGCTCTGTGCCGGATCTCAAGATACAAGAATCTGCTCTAAAAATGTGATAACTGCAATGATAGAAACATGTACAAACTATAGAAGTAACACAGAAAGGGGGCTTAGGGCATTTGCTACTTTCTCTAACAGAAGTAACACCTGAGGAGGGCTTTGAAAGAGTAAGTAGGAGTCCCTCCTGCATTTGAGGGCTGAAGCAGGGCCCCAAACAGAGAACGCTTGGAGGAAGGAGTGGGTGATGTGAGTTCAATACAGTAAGAGGGGTGGAACAGAGGTGGGTCTCGGAAGGGAAGCAAGGCCAGGGCTTTATTCTATCAGGGTGATGGGAAGCACTGAAAGTGCAAATAGGCAAGAGATAGCAGATGTTTTTGAAAGATGGCTCTGCTGCCATATGGAAGGTATATTTGAGGGGATCACGTGAGAGGCGGGGAAACCAGGTGGAGAGCTTCTTGGTAAGTCTAGGCACGTGATGGTGATTGCACTAGAAATGTAGAAAAGAGGATCACTTGGGAGTTATTTAGGAACAGAATCAATAGGAGTTGGTTATTAGTTAGACATAGGGAGTGAGCATGCTGGAGAAACCCAGAGTGACCTTAGTTTCTTGCACAGATGTTGGGACAGATAACAGAGTCATTCTCCAAGAGGGAATACTGGGGGAGCCGCATGATTGGTGGCAGAAGAGTTCAGGTTTGATTACGTTGAGTTAACGGAGTCTGTGAGATGGGACATATGTGGGGAGAAGTCAGGTAGGCTGTTGTATAACATACCTAAAGCTCAGGGGCAAGTGTGGGCAAGTGCAAACGTGGAAGGCAGAGGATATACAAGGTGACTGGAACAGGAGCGAGCTAAAGGGAGTGTGTCAACAAAAACATGGGGCAGAGGGCAGACCCTCCACACACCAGCACTTCAAGGACCCTCTGGGAAGAAGGGTCAAGTGAAGAAGCATGGGTAACACCATGCCACCCAACAGCTGACAAACTCCATGGGCGTGCATGCCCGTGTTGCCAGATGTCTGCCTTTCTCCCCTCCCCTCCTGCTTTGTTTCCTTAAACTGAATCTCGGCTATTGGAAGGGCAGCCCAGTATATGTTCTCTTCACAGGACCCAGGCTTTGCAGGCCTTCTGGAAGGGCCAGGAGTGGAGGGTACAGGGCACCATCTCCTTCCAGCTGCTTTAATGGAACTTTGCTGTCAAAGTCCCAGTCTGCTCCATAGAAGTTAGCTGTCTAGGTTGAGGTTATCACAGATATAACTACTTCATGATGGCAAATTTGCCTCAAAGGTATGCAGAGCAGTTGCCATGAGCAACACAGAAAATGAGGCCCTGAACTGAAATGAATGTTTGGAATGAAACTTTCTGGCTGTGCGCAAGAAGCTGTTGTCAGGCTCTGCTTGCCTGCTGAGACTGGGCCATGTGTGTAGTGTGTGCTTTGACCTGAGTCTGAGATGGTCTCAGGAGAGGGTACGTTGGCGCTAATCCCAGAAGGCATGGATTTTGGATTTTGTTTTTCCATTTTCTGACAGATGATTTGTCAGTGGTTAACGGGTCCCCACTCCCTGTATTTGGGACTCTGGTCAGATTGCTGTGCCTTACTGATGGGAGTGCAGAGGAGCCGTCAGATACTTGCTTGAATCGGCGGTCAACGGATTCCCTTCTCTGCCCTCACTGATCTTTATTAACCCAGACAAGCACCCGATTTCTCCTCAAGCCTCTGTTTTTGCAACAGTACATTATTCACGTGGGTGGGCATGTTTCCATCAGCCAGCTGGCTGCCACTCTTAATGCCCCTTTGACTCCTTGGAGAAGTAGCTCGGGCAGGCGGGCCTGGGAGTTGGCAGGTGGTTGAGGGTCCCAGCGCCCAGGGTGGGCTTCTCGTCTTGCTTGTGCTCTTCACATGAAGAGTTCCCTTTGCATGAATTTGGCATTGCCACCTTTGTGGAACCAACCAAAAGCTTTCCCAGAAAGAGGCTCTGTGGTATATTTGACTAGAAGGTTCAACCTGGTTTTGTTCTCCTGCTGCAGTTCGCCAGGAAATGGCCCCCAGATGTCAATGCTGCGGCTCCCTCTAGTGTCCCAGGGCTCAGGCTCATGGAGCATTTTCCTTCCTTTCAAAAAATGTAGACTGCACAGAATCTGCCAAAACTGGCAGCTTTTTAAGTAGGTTTTCCCAAACAAAGCCAAAACAGTAGGAGGTGATTTTTCTCTCATTAGAAAAGGGAATCTTACATGAGGACATGGGACCATTCCAGCTTGGGTTTTATTTCTGTTTTAAAATATGGGGGAGCCTAGGAGTCCTGTAATAATCTATTCCTCTTGAGATTCTTTGGGTTTCTGCCAGCTACCCTTTGTAAAGAAGGAATTTAATTCCCTTCAAAAAAGAGAAATGAAAATGAGAGCCAAGAAAACGTTACTTTAATCCTTGGTAGAGAAAATACTGGGAAAGGTAAGAAGGAGAAAAGAAAAAACTGGAAGAACCCCATTCATTTGTTGTGAAAAGAGTGGCTTGTTTTCTGAAATAACTTTTAGACTAGCAATTTATCATCTGAAGTCAGGTCATTTTGAGTTTTTAAAAAAACTAAAGGAGTCAAGTTATTAATATTTGAAAAACAGTTACTATGTGGTACATAGAATAATATAACACTCCTACCTAAATTAACATCATCACCAACTTCATAATAAAGATTTATGTGATACCTATCATGTGAAATCCTTTTATGGAAATCTCCAGAGGTCTGTGTTTGGGTTGTAACTATTATCATGGCTATAAACCAATTAGAATCTCTCTTTTTCTCCTCTTTTATACTCTAGTCTTCTCCCTTTTGCCTTTGTCTTTAAAACTAGAGTGACCCATTATTCTTCAGCCTGTGTATGTATCGTAAAATGTAGAGATAAGGCAGTGCTGCCCACTCGGGTTGGCTATCTCTGCAGACCATTTTCCTTCAGAGCATCCAACATGGCGGAACAATTTATCATTTCTTCTTCGTAAATCACTTTGATCCTTTATCTCAAGTCGATCTGTGAAGCTAAACATAAATTCTTATTGTAGTAACCATGTTCTTATCTATTCACAAAGCACTGGAGGACCTCATAAAAATGTGTGTGTCTGTGTCTGTGTGTATAGATACAATTAGAATGTCACAATTAGAATGGTTGTCACAATTAGAATATCTTCTCTGCTTCTGATGTTAACCTACAAGGTGGCTTGGTATAGGAAACACTACATACTTGGCCAAACAATTCTTTCTCCTCGCCTTAGCTTGTCCTATCTTGGATCAGAGCATACTGCTGGTCTTGACTTGTTTGTCAGGGCTGACCCTGGCTTGGAGGTATTGAATGTTAGCAGGCCCTCTTTACTGTCCTCTATCACGCTGTGGTCAGAGAGCCCCACTGCTATGGCAGGGGGCTGTTGTGACTCAAAGAGGATTTTTCTGCCTTGCACTTTGTTTGAAAAAACATCAGGGTTCCATAAAGTTGCATCACTTTTAACATCTGCAAGTTGTTAACTGTTTTAATAATTATTAATATTACATTTGTACAACTTTTGGAGTTTACAGATGTACTCTACATACTTGATCCCATTTAAGCATCACAACTGCCCTGTGAAGTAGGTTTCAGTATTCTTTATATCATTTCCTTTAGTAGGGAGTCTGAGACCCAGAGAAATTAATGAAATGCCCAAGGTTACACAGCTAGTGGCAAGGCTAAATACCAGACATCCTAAGTCCTTGGTGAGTGTCCTTTCTACAGCGTGACACCTACAATTTAGCTATCCAGTCTCATTTAGCTAATATTGGTGGTATTTGATAGACTTTTCAAAGACTGAGGAGTTGGAACCCTTGAACTTTCATTCCAGCTGGCAATGTGATATTGAGCAAATTATCAAAACCGGCGATGAGGACAGTGTTGCCATGTGCTAGAGCCAACTCCTGTACAACTAAATGATGACTAGTGTAGGATTTTTAAATACCTGGTGACACATAAATATGAAATACTGCCAACAGTACAGTATAGAAAGAATACATGTTGTGATTGATGAGCATATAGGGTTATATATTACTGCATATACAGAGACTTTGAGAGCTTTCCAAAGGTAATATTTTCTGAAAGATATATGTTTGAACTTGAACTGGGGACATCTGTTTCAAGACCAGACATTTACTTAAAAAAGAAACAGTGCACTCTCAAACTGATTAGGCAGGTGGTAGAAGTCTTGAAGGAATTTGTGTTTGGAGATGATAGATAGATAGATAGATAGATAGATCGATAGATCGATCGATCAATAGATAGACAGACAGACAGAGATAGAGTCCATGACACTGATCACTGATATCAAGTCTCTTTAACTTTAATGTAAACAGGAGGGAGGGAGGGAGGGGGGAGAGAGAGAGAGAGAGAGAGAGAGAGAGAGAGACTTTTCTCCCCTGAGACTCCCTTGTTGTTGGTCTTTTTTTTTAATCTATTTGAATGGAAATCAGAACATGCTGCTTCTCAGAACAGGGGAGCCATCTGCATCCTCCTAAGAAAGTGTACATTTTTCTTTTTAAATAGAAATGACTAGAAAATGCTTTTTTACAATTTATTTCTTTTCCGTATTACTGTAATAAGCAGGTAGTGTAAACACTACAGAGAGCGCTTGTTGCTGGGAGCTTTGATGCCTGCAAAGCAGGGCAGTGTGCTCCTGTTGAGGAGGGAAAGCAGAGAATGTGTTCCTCGGTTGGCAGCCATGGGGTGGACTCCAGACCAGGCTGTTGTGATCTGTGAACTAGTGGCAGAGACAGAGTCTTCCACTGTCAGCCTCTCTAGAGCGTGAGCATACCCCATTTGGGACGGTCTTACTTCCTTTTTGCTTTTATGACCCTTTAAGACTAGAAATAGTTGTTACCCTATGTAGACTCCTTGGCTAATGTTTTTGGTCAAAAAAAACTTTCTTGATCCATACCACTTAGAAAGTTCTTTGTGAAAGACCTTATTGCCCGAATATTAGGCAATAAATGAGGTCTGTTAAGAGAAACCAGGGATTCTCTCAACCTTTTATCCCCTACTCTGCTGATGAACTGAGAGTGCAGAATTGTGACCGTCCAGTGACAGTCATTGAAAAGTCAGGAAAACCTAGTTTACCTGGTCAATGTATGTCACTGTCCTGACCAATGAGAAGTTGACACTAAAGGTAATGGGTGATGAAATAAGGTATTCTGGCCTGCATCAGAGCCCATTGGCCTGCTGTGTAAGGCTGGGCTGTAACCTCTCTGGAAAATAGGTGGAAAATTGTCTCTTCTAGATGCAGTACAGGGTGTAGTGGAAAGAGCGTGTTCTGGCATTAGACAGGTTTGTGAACTGATATCCCTGGGTTCTTTTTCATGTTTTATTCTTAGATCCTCAGCCTACTGTGAAGGACTAATATAAGGACTAGAGATGGCATACATAAAGTGCTCAGCACAGCCTGGCGTGTAGACGGCCATGAGAAATGGTCACTACCACTATTACTTCTTTTGCGCGTGGCTGTCAGACCTTTCTAAAGATGTCACTCTATGGTTGTTGTTGCTAACCAGTCACCCTCCACCCATCCTCCTTGATGCACCATAAGCCTGGTTACGAAAGTGTGAGTGTCATGTTTGCTTTCTCCTTTCAGATCTGCAAGAGCAAGGCTAAAGAGTCTCAGCAGTACTATCACAGCTTGGCTGTCCGGCAGAGCCTGGCTGTCCACTTTAACATCCAGCAGGACTGTGGTCATTTCCTTGCCGAAGTCCCAAGCCGCCTGCTTCCCTGGGAGGATCCTGATGCCTCTGAAAAGGAAGAAGATGAAATGGAAGAGAATGAAGAAGAAGCAAAAGGTGAAATTGACGGGGAAAGCCCAGAGCCCTGCTATGAAACGGAGTCATCCCAGAAAGAGAGACAAGAGGTCCTGAGCAAGAAGAAACAGAGAAGCCACGTTGTGGTCATCACCAGGGAGGTCCCCTGCCTCACTGTGGCTGATTTTGTGCGAGATTCTCTGGCCCAGCACGGGAAAACCCCTGACCTATACGAGAGGCAGGTGTGCCTGCTGCTCCTACAGCTGTGCTCTGGCCTGGAGCACCTCAAGCCCTACCATGTCACGCACTGTGACCTTCGCCTGGAAAACCTGCTGCTTGTCCACTACCAGCCTGGAGGAACTGCCCGAGCCCTTGGGCCTACGGAGCCCAGCCCCATCTCATCTTGTCCCACAAGGCTTATAGTGAGCAACTTCTCTCAAGCCAAGCAGAAGAGCCACCTGGTAGACCCCGAGATCCTCCGGGACCAGTCCCGCCTTGCCCCAGAGATCATAACAGCCACCCAGTATAAAAAGTGTGATGAGTTCCAGACTGGCATCCTCATCTATGAGATGCTGCACCTGCCCAACCCCTTTGATGAGAACCCAGAGCTGAAGGAGAGGGAGTACACACGCACAGACCTGCCCCGCATCCCGCTCCGCTCCCCCTACTCCCGGGGCCTGCAGCAGTTGGCCAGCTGCCTCCTGAACCCCAACCCTTCTGAGCGGATCCTCATCTCAGACGCCAAAGGCATCCTCCAGTGTCTGCTCTGGGGCCCCCGCGAAGATCTCCTCCAGACTTTCACCGCCTCCCCCAGCCTGGTGCAGAGGAACCTCCTGCTCCAGAACTGGCTGGACATCAAGCGCACACTGCTGATGATCAAGTTTGCTGAGAAGTCCCTGGACAGGGAGGGCGGCATCAGCCTCGAGGACTGGCTCTGTGCTCAGTATTTGGCTTTTGCCACCACAGATTCCCTCGGTTGTATTGTGAAGATCCTGCAACACCGTTAGTGTGTCCTGGCTGCTGCTTCTCCTAAGCGTCCACCTTCTTCATGTCACCCACACACTTCCCCTTCCTAGAATTCAAGGTAAGAAGAGAGACAGACCTTCCGTCCCTGGCCACAAACAAGTGAGTCCATTCAGAGGGGCTCTCCACAGCACTGGCTCACATGAGAAGCTGAGTCTATCTTAACTTTATAGAAATTCGGCTGCACAAACATGCAGTTGCCTTCCTTTGAAATACCTTTCATCCTAACAGCCCCAAAGATGCAGATAAATAGTGAAAATGCACATCCTTGAAGGGACTGAACTCAATGAGCCAGTGAGCTGTGTCCAGTTCCTCCATACTTCTGAATATCACCTGTCTTTTCAGCACCAAGTATTTATTCTCCTAGCAATAGGCAGACTTAGCTAATCTCCACCATGACCCAGTAAGCTCTCACAAGACTCTTCCTTTAAGGTGTCAATAACTGACTCTGGCCAGGCAGAACTGCCATCCTTAGCATCAGCACGGTTTTGGTTACCAGGACTGTATCCTTTGTTCCAGCAGATAGTAGGAATGAAAGGAGAGCTCCCTCCCCTGGGTCAAGGGCAGGTCTCTGTTATCTCAAGTGTGTGCACGGCATGGAGGACAGCCCTAACCCCTCTGCTGCCACTGCCCGAGTCTCCTTCACCTCTACTCTCTTCCCACTTGCCAGTGAGGTTTGGATTTATCAGCCACTTGTGGCCCATTACAGAGCTGATCCACGGTGGTGTCACCAGCACCTCAGCAGGAGAAAGTGCGTTTCAGAGATTATAAATAGCCGGCAGGACAAGAGGAGATGATTTTCTTGCATGTGCAATTCTCTAGAGGCCATCAGGGAACAGAGTTTAAAGTACCCTTTGATGACTGTCAGAACCGTCAGCATGGGCAGCCACGGCCAGCGGGGCCCACATCCCGGCTTTCCCCTGGGCAGTCATGGCCAGCTCCCTCTGTCGGTAGCCAGTGTTAACTAGTCTACCCAATGCTGTAAACACTCACCCTGAGTGAAACAGCTGTCAGGGCAGCGCTGAGACCTCCTCAGGGGCACAGGGAGGCAGGCAGTAGGGATGACCAGGAGGCAGGGGAGGGGAAGAAGGCCACTGATGAGAGTGCTGACCACCTCAGAATGTCAGCCTCTGCGGAGAGCCAGCCTCCCGGTGTGTGTGGCTCCTTGCTCCTGATGGCTCTCGAGATGGCTCTGGGGGACAGCTCACGGGAATTCTCATTGCTGAGGGTGACTGCGAGCTGTTCACCATGTGTGGAGCCTCTGCCCTTCTCCTATGGATGTATGTGCAATGTTTGTATGTTTTTAGCTGTATATTACAGTGTTTATGTTGCAACTTCACCAGAAGCGAGACCTACAGAAACCCTCCCCTCCTTCCCGTGGCACATATTTGCGCTGAGAGATGAGTGTTCCTTCTTTTGGGGTGTGTGTGCGTGCGTGTATGTGTACGCGCGTGTGCTTGTTTTATTCAAAACTGTGAGTATCTGTTTACTTCAACCTTGAAATCCCAAGAGTCACTCGAACAGTGTGAGTTGTGTGCCCGTGTGTGTGTGCACACGCATGCTGGCAGTGGAGGCCAGTCCTTGGGGGAGCAGCCCGTGGCAGTGTTGACAGGCGTGTCATCTCTGCACCTGCCGGCAAGGGAGCCCTGAGACCCCTCATGTGCCAGTGCAGAGTTTCCTTAAAGCCAAGACTGATTGTGCAGTGTTACTTAGATAGCACGTTAGTGGCCTTGGAAATTTCTAAATGTTTGACATTTTTAACAGCCTTTCATGTGATTCACCTGTATCAAAGAGGATCAGGAAAGAAGAATGTATTTTATTGTGCTCTTATTATTATTTTTTAAGAGAATGGGATGTGTGAGGCTCTGGATAGAGGATGTCCTTGTCCCCCAGCCAGCAGCAGAGGCCTCCAGGAAGGAGGGCTGCTTGGCCGCAAAGAGTCTTGCCCCCCTAGCCAGAGTGCAGGGCTTTGCCCCAGGAACGGCCCTCGCTCGGGTTCCTGCAGTGTGGCTGTGCCTTCCTAGTAGGCTGGTGTTTGGCTCATCTTGGCGTGGCCCCTGTGCACGTGACTCCCGCCCAGAATGCACTGAGGAGGCAGCACACCGACCACTGACACGCCAGCCAGCACCTTCCCTGACCCCCAGTGGTTTGCGTATTGAGATGCACCTTCTCAATGCCACGCTTGTGGTGCCTTGCCCGTGTAAATTTGAATGTTGACTATTTAATGAGGTTGCATATTTAATGCAGACTGTTCCCTGGTCCCTCTGTTTGTTGTGTCTCCAGGTATCTTTTGTTTTTTTTCCTCCTTTTTTTCTGTTATGACTTGGATCCAGTCTTTAACTCTGTAGCATAATAAGCACGGACACCTCCACTACCATTATCTTCTAGCACTGGCAAACCGAGCACCTCTTCACATTAGATGTGTTTAGTACTGTTTTTATACTCAGAATTGTAAAGGGCAAAAGAGGAACACCAACTAGTCAGAGAAAGGCCCAGGCTTCCCAGAGAAAAGTGACTAGATTAATTTTTCTCTGAGTGATGGCCGAGGAATGTGAGGCGGGAGGGAAGGGGGTGTTCCGCATTAGAGCAGTATAGAGAAAAGAACTGTATTTCTAGGCAAGAAGTTTTATATCAGATGGTCCTCCATATTTTTTCAAAATCATGAAATTCAGTCCGTCTAACATTATCACATAGATTATGTTTTCGTTTCAATTGTGGTAGGAGCCTTGAATTTATTCATCAACTGGAAAGAAACCCTATGCTCTGTAGACACAGAGACACACACATTTTATATACATATATGAGTTTTGGATTGTGACTAGTATAGCACTTTAAGTTTTCTCAAGTAACAGCAAGTTATTGCCTTCAATACTGATTGGAAATCATTTTATTTTCTATTGAAGTCTACATTATAGATTTTACCATGTGTTTTAAGAGTTTAAGCAATGAAGCTCCTACTGGGACTTTTCCTTGAGCCACACGAGCATGAACAATCTCTGTGACACTTACGGGTGCTGGAGACACATGACCGCAGCTGGAATGGCCAGGAGCAAGACTGAATGTATAGCAGAGTGCCTTGTAGAGTGGTGACCTGGTCTTAGAAGGAAGAAACTCCATGGATGTGCCACAAAGAGGACCAGACTTGCAGATGCCTCCCAGACGGCTGAGGAGAGTCCTTTTGGTACTGTGCACTGATGTGATGCCCAGAAGCGAATTCCTAAGGAAGAACAACAGCAAGAGGAAAAGAACAGCTGTGACCCATGGAACAGCAATGTCAGAATCATTAATGAGGCCTGCCAACCCCTAGGCTGAGCTAGAAGGAGGAGCCAGGAAGATGCCAGTGAGTTTCAAGATTTGCCCTCAGAAGATGAACAGGGGGGGTGGGGGGGAGCGGGGGGGCCCCCCCCCCCCCCCACCGCGCGGGGGGGGGGGGGGGGGGCGGGGGGGGGTGTGTGTTGATAAAAAGAGTAGACGCCCCAAAGGAGGGGCGGGAGAGAGGGG
>CAUYQG010186954.1:0-39920 GCA_963574415.1 Tarsius wallacei
CGCCCAGCTAATTTTTTGATTTATTGTAGAGATGAGGTCTCGCTTGCCCAGGCGGGTCTCGAACCCACGGGCTCAGGCAATCCACTCACCTCAGCCTCCCAAAGGCGCGGGATTACAGGCTGAGCCACCGAGCCCGGCTTATTCTTGTGTGTTTAATTTTAACACAAGCTTTAGGCTCAACTTGTCTAGTGCTATTGAAATGATCATTGAAAATTTTTAGGGTATATTGATTCTATAAATTAATTCTGAGATAATTAACATTTTGATAATCTTCACCAAGAGCATGGAATACTTTGCATTTGTTCAAACCTACTTTTATATCTTTCAAGAGTGTTTTACTGTCCACTTCAATTTTGAGCCTTTCTTGTTAAGTTTACTAATTTACTATTTTTGATGACTATAAACCAAATTTACTTTTACCAATATATTTAGAGAATTGCTATTTATTCACACAATTGCTACTGATTTTTTTTTAATGTAAACTTTATATCCTGCTTTGTTAGTAAATTCTCTTGTTATTTGAATTGGCTTAATTACTGATCCTGTAAAATTGTCCAGGAGTACCATCATGTTATCTGCAAATAGAGAGAATTTTATTTGTTTGTTTGCTTTGAGTTGGGAGACCTCCTGGGCTCATGCCATCCTTCTGTCTCATTCTTTTGAGTAGCTGGGACTACAGATGCATGCCATCATGCCCCACTAGTTTTTTTGTTTGTTTGTTTAAGATGACGTCCTTAGGTTGCCTAGGCTGCTCTTGAACTCCCAGTTCAAGCATTCCCTCCACCTCGGCCTCCCAAAGTGCTAAAATTACAGGCGTGAGTCACTGAGCTCTGCCTAGGGGGAATTTTATTTCTTGTTTTCCATTTCTTATATCTTTAATCCAGAACAATATTAAATGGAAGCAGAGATTATCCATAGTTTCCTTGTTCTTGACTTCAAATGGAAGAGTCTCATTGAGTAATATTCTAAGTTTAAGACTGTAACATTTGTATATATATTCTATCTATTCCTATTTTCCCAAGATTTTTGGGGGGAAGAGGCATTTTTACTTACATCACTTTCAAATTAAAATAAAAATAATCAAGTCTTATGGAAATGAACTCTAGTCCCTTCTTTGAACCTAGAAAGACACTTCCCTGTTTGTCTTTCCTGTATATTCTGAGGTTACAAGTTGCCACTTATGCTCACCTGAATTCTTCTCAGAGCAAAAAACAAGAAATTAGAAGTATCTTCAGAAAATATATATATATACATATATATATATACACATATATATACATATATATATTTATGAATGTATATAACAGGCATGCTTACTTCTTGTGCATTTCTAAAAGTTTCTACCATTTTTATTCTTACAAAAAGTTTTTACAGGCAAGAGCAAAAAAAAAAAGAACACTGATTACTGTGGTAAGCTATAATCTCCCTCCCATACATACACTTCCTAATCCCTGAAACCTATGAATATTACTTGACATGATAAATATCCTTGACATGATAAAGGAGCGAATATTACCTGTTATGGCATAAATTGTGATTAATGACCTTGAGAGAAAAGGCTTATCCTGAGCCGGGCTCGGTGGCTCAGACTGTAATCCCACGCCTTGGGAGGCTGAGGTGAGTGGATTGCCTGAGTCGGCGGGTTCGAGACCCACCTGGGCAAGCGAGACCTCATCTCTACAATAAATCAAAAAAAAATTAGCCGGGCGTGGTAGCGCGCGCCTGTAGTTCCAGCTACTTGGAAGGCTGAGGCGGAAGGACCACCGGAGCCCAGCAGGTCGAGGCTGCGGTGGCCGGGAGCGGCCACTGCACTCCAGTCTGGGCGACGGAGCGAGACGCCAACTCAAAAAAAAAAAAAAAAAAAGCTTATCCTGGAATATCTAGATGGTTTCTCAGCACAATCATGTTTCCTTATGAGAGATGGGGGTGGGTGTGGAGAGAGACACCCAGAAGAGGAAAAGGTGCTGTAAAATTGAGCCAGGGATTGGAGTGTTGTGGCCCCAAGTCAAGGAATGCCCCCAATCCCAAGAACCTGGAAGAGTCAAGAAATATAATTTCCTCTATGGTCTCAGGAAGGCAGCCCTACTGACACCTTGGCTTCAGACTCCTGGTCTCCCCAACTATGAGACTACATGTCTGTTTTGTTTGTTTTGTTTTTTTAGTTAGAGACTTACTCTGTCACCCATGCTGGAGTGCAGTGGCACACTCGCTGCCACCGCAGCCTCGACCTACTGGGCTCAGACGATCCTTCCATTTCAGCCTTCCAAGTAGCTGGAACTACAGATGTGTGCCACCACACCCGGCTAATCTTTCGATTTATTGTAGTGACGAGGTCTCGACATATAGCTCAGGCTGTCTTGAACCTGTGGGCTCAGGCAATCCTCTCGCCTCAGTGTCTCAAAGTGCTGGGATTACAGGTGTGAGCCACCGCAACTGGATCTATGTCTGTTGTTTAAAACAGTCAATCTGTGGTCACTTGTTATGGTAGTTACAGAAAACTGATATAGTTATTCTATTTATTCACTCATTCATTCATTCATTCATTTATTATGTGGTGTTGTTTTGTTGTTTGTTTATTTGATCCTGAATATAAGGACGCCTTGAAACTAATTCTGACATTGTCTAATGCACTGTTGCAAATCGTTTATTAGAACATAGCGGTTTGACAGCAATGCAGGTGAGTTGCTGGAGTATGCAATATTTCTCCTTAGAGTTGAAAAATGGCAATTTTAATAAGGAGAAAAATGACTGCTTCTCCCTAAGCAGTTAAAATCAATGCATTACTGAGTAGGAGATGCCTGGATTTCTCAATCTAGGGTATAGTCATATGAAAGTGGATGGCTCTAGTTGCTTTTCTATCAGACTTCAGAAAAGAACATAACAGCAGTAATTTTAGAGACTACATTGAAGCTGGCTTGAAGAGTTCCTAGTTGTGATAAAGAACATTCATGTTCTGTGATAGAAAACACATAAATAGTATTTACCTTCCTAACAGATTTTTAAGTGTAAAATGCAGTGCCTTTAACTATTAGCACAATGTTGTGTTGAAGATCTTTAGAACTTTTTCATATTGCATGACTGGAACTCTACAAGCATTGAGCAGTAACTCCTCATCTTCCACAGTTCCCAGCCCTGGCAACCGTCGTGCTACTTTCTATTTCTTTGAGTTTGACGATTTAGATATCTCTCATATAAATGGAACCAGGCAGTCCTGTCCTTCTGTGACTGGCTTATTTCGCTTAGTGTCATGTCCTGGAAGTTCATGCATGTTTTAGCATGATGACAGGATTTCCTTCCTTTTCTATGGGCAAGTAACATTCCGTTGTATGTATAAGGCACATTTTCTTTATGCATTCACCCCTCGATGGACATTTAGGCTGTTTACATGTCGTGGCGGTTGTGAATAATGCTGCTGTGAACATGAGAATACAAGCATCTCTTTAAGATT
Organism: Tarsius wallacei; assembly: GCA_963574415.1. NCBI lineage: Eukaryota > Metazoa > Chordata > Mammalia > Primates > Tarsiidae > Tarsius > Tarsius wallacei. The sequence continues at coordinate 3,449 of CAUYQG010186954.1, forward strand.
CTGATTTCAATTCTTTTGTGTAAATACTAAGAAAGAAGATTACTGGATCATATAGCCATTTAACTTTAATTTTTCAAGGAACTGCTGTACTGTTTTCCACGGTGGCTGCACTATTTTACATTCCCACCAAGGGTGCACAGGATTTCAATTTCTCCACATACTCACAAACACCTGGTATTTCCTTTTGTTGTTTATAATAGCTATTCTAACAAGTGTGAGGTGACAACTCATTATGGTTTTTATTTGCATTCCCAGATGCTTAATGATTTTCTCTATTTCTGTAGAAATTGCTACTGCAATTTTGATGGGGATTTCATTAATCTATAATTTGCCTTGGTTAGTACGGGCATTTTAACAAAATTAAGTCATTCAATCCATAACACAGGATGTCTTTCTATTTATCTGTCTTTAATTGCTGAAATAATTGTTTCCATGTATTTGTGTCTTCTTTAATTTCTTTCAGCCATGTTTTATCGCTTTCACTCTACAATTCTTTTGTCTCCTTGGTTAAGTTTATTTCTCTTCTTTTTTTTTTTTTCTTTTTGATGTTATTGTAAATGCGGTTACATAATATGAATTCAATCCTCTTAAATTTGTTAAGTCTTGTTCTGTATTCTAACATGTCATCATCAATCTTGAAAAAGTTTCCTTGCCGGGCTCAGTGGCTCAGCCTGTAATCCCGTGCCTTGGGAGGCTGAGGTGAGTGGATTGCCTGAGCCCGCAGGTTCGAGACCCACCTGGGCAATTTGGTGAGACGTCATCTCTACAATAAATCAAAAAATTAGCCGGTCGTGGTAGCACACGCCTGTAGTTCCAGCTCCTTGGAAGGCTGAGGCGGAAGGATCGCCGGAGCCCAGCAGGTCGAGGCTGCGGTGGCCGGGAGCGGCCACTGCACTCCAGTCTGGGTGACAGTGAGACTCCAACTCAAAAAAAAAAAAAAAAATAGAGAAAGAAAGAAAAAGTTTCCTGGTGCACTTGAGATGAATGTGTATGTCACTGTTGTTGAGTGGCATGTTCTGTACATGTTTGTTATGCCTTTCGGCCCATGATGTGATTCAAGTCTCTGTTTCCTGTCTGGATATTATAATCATCCTTGAACGACAAGTACCAAAATCCCCTCTTATACTTGTGGTGTGGTTTATCACTTCCCTTCAGATCTGTCAGTGTTTGCAGAACAATGTGGAACTCCCTCCTGCATGTGAGCCTTCTCCCAATTTCACCCAGTTGTTCTCAGAGACTCCCAGGCATCTGAACTCCGCGGGCCCTGTCAGTGCTTAGAATGTGATGAGACAGGAACCAATCCCTTGCACAGACCGAACACACGGTACATGCTCCATCCTTCTCCTCTCTTCCCAGTGCTGAGCTGCACTGGCCTGGGAGAGGGGCTGATGTGGATTGAGTGACATTGCTCTTCCCACTCATTTCAGTCTGGCTATTCCGGGTGTTGTGCTCGCCTGCAGTACTGCAGCCTCTTAAGTGGATTCTGGAAATCTCATAAAGGTAATCATCCGCATCTCTTGTTAAATAGGTGTTTCTGTGAGGGGTTGAGGGCTGGGACCTTCTCTTTCGCCATCTTGCTGATGTCATTCCTCCCAAATTCATGCTTTATGTAATTGAAACATATGTAGATGTCAAGTTTGGCATTTATGCTAGACACAGAATTGCAAATTATTGGTGACAATGATAGCAATCATAAACCTTTTGGTTTTATATTTTTAAAATTTAACTCAAACACTTTGCATGAATAGTTGGCAGTAAGTGCTGCAATAAACTGTCCTAGCTATGCGTTAATTTCCTATGGCTGCTCTAACAAACTACCAAAAATACGGTGGCTTAAAACGACACACATTTAGGTTCTTACAGTTCTGGAAGTTAGAAGTTTAAAGTCAGGTTTATCAGGTGGAAATCAAGGAGTTCCTCCAGAGACTCTAGGAGAAAGTTTCCTTCCATGCCCCAGCTTCCAGAGCTGCATTCCAGGCTTTCCTTGGCTAGTGGTTCCTTCTCCATTTTCAAGGCCAGCAGGCAGTTCCTTGTTTCAGAGTCATATTCCCTTCTTTCCTGGTCAAAAAGGTCTCTCTGCTCTCTCATAAGCACACTTGTGTTGAATTTAGGGCCCATCTGGATAATACAGAAGGATCTTCTGGCCTTGAGATCTTCCACTTAATCACAAGTTCAAAGCCCATTTTGCCATATAAAGTCATATATGAAGGTTACAGGGATTCGGAACTGAAAATCTTTGGGGAGTCATTATTCAACCTGCCACAAGCTATAGCCTTCATTGAATTTGAATGTTCATTTCTTGACATTCAAATATTCTTGCAAAATGTTTTTCTTCAAATGATGAGGATGGACATTTCCTCATGTTACATTCCAAAATCTATTTCAAAAGTTTAAGTCCTCAAAATATGTAAACTGTAATAAACTTAACATCTTACTGACTTGACTCCGTCTATCACAAAAGTACTCTTTTATCAGCATGCAATATACAAGCTTAAAAGAACAAAGAACTTCAAGTATTACCTTAGGAAAATTAAGCTCTTATTATCTACATAAATATGAGTTTTTGTCAATGGTATATCAGCAAGATGCATGAATAACCCTCTGACGATGAAGTCACTGATTATAAGTCCACAGTAGGATCAAATAGAGAACCATAAGAAGTTTCATATTCACATTTTTGCTTTCCAAAATGAAGATCCATATTATTGTACTTCTTAAGGGATACAAGTACTTTATGTCCTTTCTAAACACAAACTTTCAAATTTTACAATGCTTGTGTATACAAACATTTTACAGATTATAAAAAGCAAAATACATTCGTTGTAGGGAAAAAAAAGCTTTTTAAATGAAACAGAAAACACAGACTTTTTCCTGTTTATTCTATTAATTTTTAACTCATAGCCATTTTAGTTAATTCTGCACAGCTATGTTTATTAAATACTGCTTTGAAAACTTTTTTAGTTGATATATTATGAATATTTCAAATTAATAATCCTTTTTTCAACAATTTGTATGATCATGGCACATTCTATCACTTGAAGATATCATGATATATTTTACTAATTGCTTACTTTTGTCCAGTGGTAGGAAAAATAATTACTCCCTAAGATGTTCATATCCTAATCCCCAGAGCCTGCAAATTTTATAGCAAAAGGGATTTGGCAGATGTGATTAAATTAATGATTTTGAGTTGGGGAGATTATCCTGGATTATTTGGGTGGGCTCAATGCAAACACAAGGGTCTTTTAAAATGAGAGAGGGAGACAAGAAGGCAGGCTCAAATTCACAGAAAGATTTGAAGATGCCACACTGCTGGCTTTGAAGATGGAAGGGGACCAGAAGCCAAGGAATGCAGGTGGCCTCTGGAAGGTAAAACAAGCAAGGATATGGCTTCTCCCCTAGAGCCTCCAGATGGAACACAATTCTGCCAACACCTTGATTTCAGACCATTTCAGTAAGCCCAGTAAGACCTATTTCAGACTTCTGACCTCCAGGACTCTAAGACAATAAATTTTGTTGTATTAAGTCACAAAATGTATGGCAGTTTGCTTTGCAGCAGCAATAGGAAGCTAGGGTCTCACTATTACACACAGCATGGTAATAATGATGACTTCAGACTGTCTTGTTCACAGTCTAGATTGTTTCCCTGGGATAAATTCCTAGAAAAAATTAAGCTACATATGGTCAAAATGGTGCCCATAAAGTTTGTGCCAAACTAAAATACATGAATAAAAAGCAAAAGGTCCTACTCTCTCTTTGTTTCCTAATGCCAGATATTATCATTTAATTTTTCTGTTCATTTGATAGGTAGGAAATAACAGTATTATTTTAAATTGCTTATCTTAGTTTACCAGTAAGAGTGGACATATGTTTATAAGCGATTAAACTTTTGTACTTTTGATGTATGTGTTTTTATATTTTGCCTTTAGCAGAACCTTTTGTTGCTGACTTATCCAATCTTCATTTATTAAAATTAGAAAATCTTGTCATGTAAACTGCAAATACTCTTCTCAGTTTTACATACATTTTAATGTTCTTATAACGCTTTAATGAACAAAATGTTACTTTATGTCAAATACATAAATATTTCCCTTTGTGAATTTTTATATTGCTTATATACTTCTAATCCCACGATAAAGGGAATCTTAATTTATACTTTCTTTCTCTAGCTTTTACAAATTAGTTAACTCTTACTATAACTTGTAATCCACTTGAAAAAATATAAAGTAGTGGCATAGTTTTATATGTACTTATAAGTACTTACATGCACTTGAGTTTATCTTCACCTTTCTATTCTGTTCCATCTGATGTATTTTTCCATGTCTGTGCCAATACCATGGAGTATTAATTATTGCTGCTTCTCCAATCCCTCTATTTGGTTAGCCTGATGCATCCTTAATTTTTTCTAGGAATTTATCCCAGGGAAACAATCTAGACTGTGAACAAGACAGTCTGAACTCAGTTAAAGTAGTAACTCTGCCATTCTCTGATTCATACCTACTTAGTTTGATGAGGATGGTCTTTTGCTCATGTATTTTTCATGTGTCAGAGCTTGAGGACTAGGAAATTGTCTTATGCTACCACACACACCTAAAGTTTCGCACAATGATTGGCACAAGGTATAACCCAATATTTTTTTGCCTGAGTGAATGAGTTATTTAAAAGACTAATCAGACAAAAGATCAGCCTGAAAAATATTTCTACATATTTGAAAAAAGAAATAGTATAAAATTGTAATAAATTCAAGATGTATAAAATATATTTTCATACTTGGTATTCACAATAACCCAATTAGTGAAACAAGCACTATTACTAAGATAGCTATTCTTGAATAAACAAGACTAAGAATTATAGGTCGTCAGCATCTCAGACTTGGAAGTTCATTACCAGTCTTGTCTAAGCACCTTCAATGACAGGCAAGGCACTGAATTTTAAAGCAGTTCATGTACTTTCCAGAAAACTTTGACTATTGGAAAGTTCTTTATATTGAGTCCAAAAACTATGTTTCTGTATATTGAAATACTTTGGCCTCCTTTTGAACTGTATCGAACAATGCAAGTTTTCTTCTACCTGATGACCTTTTAAATATTAGTTTAGTGAAATTATCATGTTCTCACTAGTAAATAATTTTCCCTAAAATTGCTGTATTTCTGGCTGTTAGAAAAGAGAATAGAAATTAAATCTTTGAATTCTAATCCAGGATGAGACTTACTTAGACAATTACCTATGCTGAAATCCCTATCCTAGTCAAATAGTGAAACAGTAGAAGGATTATGGTAAGAAGAGTATGTCCAGGGACAAACAGACTTTAGGCAGCATCATGATAGGTGTTAAAATTGTGATACAGCTTCAAAGAAGACATCATCATCTTTATCATGACAATCTTCATCATCATTATCGTCATCACAGTAAACAACCATAGAGTGCTCATTATGTGTCAGTCATGTTAGAATTGTTTTAAAATATCAACTAATTTTATTGTCATACAAACCTTAGAATGTAGGTAGCATTAGTATATTGCTAATGAGAGGCTGAGGCAGGGAGGTTAAGGAATGTAGCTATTTCATATAATTACTGCTTTGGCTTTTTTTTTTTTTTTTTTAACAAAAAACTCTCATTTAAGGACTACCAGCCTGGCTAAAATATTGCCTAATGAAATGCACATTATTTGATCATTATTTGAGAAGTCAGTAATTCAGTCTGGTTTTTTCAATATAAGTTCTAGTTATGACTTAAATTACTCTTGACTCTTCAAGAATAATCAATAATCACACATCAATACTAACTGGTCTGATCTTCAAACATTGTTGAGAGGAAGACTTCAGAAATCTGGTTTAACTGTCAACACTCTAGGTCAATACAGATAATGTACACCTACTGCAATTTTTGTTAGCCCATGAAATCTTGTTTGTCTTAACAGGAATTCATGATTTTCCTCTCTCACGCCCACTCCCACTATCTTATGTACATAAAATATTAAATAATTCATTATGTAGTGAATCCAGTTTTTGTGGCATTAACCTGAAATCATAGTGGACTAAAAAACCCATAAAATGTTGAAGATGCAATGTATTCACTCTGGAGGTCAATGGTACCAAAACCCAAATATAGTCCTTATCTAACAAATTGTCGGAGGATCTATTTGTGAGTAAGGCTGTTCTTGGCGATCCTCAGGGAAGTTATTGAAGAAGCCAAGTCCCTTAGCAAAATTAATGGTTTGGATCACTTTGAGATATCTAATTCTTAATCAATCTCCATATTTTATTGTCCCACATGAAGCTGCTTTGCAGAAGCAAACCTCTACTTTGTCAAATGAAAGTTAAGGAGCACAGTTATAATGCCTTGCCAAAAGGCTCTCAGAAAAGAAATCACACATTGGGAAAAAATGTCCTCCTCACCAATTAGCAGGAAGTGGCAATGCAGTTTGAGTGCTAAGTGGACCTAAATGCTTCGCTAAACAAGTGGAAGTTGTGGTTGGCGTGAGGGAATATCCCCCAGTGGGAACAGCAGGCTAAGTTGCACGTTTATTATCCCAACAGTCTGGAACTAACGAAAGACCTGAACTTGAGAAACTAAACTGACAGATTAAGAGATTTAAGAAAACTTCTGGGAAACCCAATCGATGAGAAGAGACAAAAAGATCACTAAAAGTAATATAAACGGATAGCAAAATCTTTGAGAAATTCACTCTTCTCTCTCTGCAGGTCTTCACACCTCAAATGGAATGACACCAAACAATGTCATGGGTGACGTCAGCTGGATATGTAAGAACTAGATTTCGGGTCAGCTCCCATTGGTGGGGGCTGATGGTATTGAGCATTATATGTCTGAAATATAGGTTGCATGAACTAAAGAATTCCATGTCTGAAATAAAGGGTACAAGAATAAATAAAGGGTATAAGAATAACAAATATTTGCAAACTTATTTATGGTAAGTATGTTTTGCTTCTCAACACTGTTTCCCTTTCATCTTTTTCATTCCTCTAACACCCCTGTGAAGCAGCCCTGTATAGGGTAACTTCTACCTCCCCTAAATCTGTATATATTCTTTGAATCAATCAATTGTACTAATACTATTGAGAAGTTTACAGTCCATACCTTCCTCTGTTTTCATGACCGATTTGTTGACAGGGAGAGAGTCAAACCATTCGATGGCACCTCAAGGCCTAGATAAGAAATTTTACTCATTTGAAAAATGAAGAGAGGTAACTGGGGCATTTGTTTTATTCTAATCAAAACGGTCGTCTGAAACAGAGTAACCACATGCCAGTGAGTTTGCTTTTGCCCTTCATGTCTTCTTCTAGACCTGGAGATACTGACCTAGTTGGAATATGTGTATGTAGTTAAGAGGAAGGAGACAGTGGGAGAGACAGAGAGAGAAAGAGAGAGAGAAATTTTGGTTTCCCTAAGATAAGGCAGTGACTCCTCCTCAGAACCTGAGAACTGCAGGTAGAAGACTCGGAGCTTGGGCAACTGGTTTATCTTTTAGTTCCCACATCCAGTAAATAAGCTTCTCTCCCAAGTGTGTGATGTAGGGGTGATGAATGTGGTTGAATTAAGTATGAGAACTATGGGGAAAAGAAGCAGACTCTCTGTGAATTACTAAAATTAGACAAGTCTTTCCTCCGCAATCATGCTCTTACACATTCTTTTCCAAACCTACCTTAGTTTATTTCCAAGCGAGATGTATTTCCTGCAACCATATTGCTCCCACGCCTCTTCCTCATATTTTCTTAATTTACCTCCTCTGTTTCCCCTTCACCTTTTTTCCATTCCTCTCATGTCCCTGTAAGGCAGCCTCGCATAAGGTAAACCATACCTTCCCTAAACCTGTATGCAATCTTCTAATTTATCAATTGGTGCTAATCATAAGAAGTTTACAGTCCATATCTTCCTCTGTTTTCCTGAATGATTTGTTGGCAGGGAGAGAGTCTTAAATTATTTGGTAGCGCTATAGGGTCTATATAGGGAATTTTAGTAATTTGAAATATGAAAAGAGAGATAATTTGGGCAAAATAGTATTCTTCTTCCCATTCCAAAAAAGCATTCCTAGTTTCACATTTAATTTATAATATAACAGACATAAGGTAAAAGTATCAAATTAAAATGATCTTTCTTCTAAACTCCCACACACACTACCTTCAAGAGCTTTAGCAGAGCTGTACTGTATATTAAAATTGTTGCCTCAATACCCAACAAATATCTTAATGACTGATTGCTGATAGATGTATATAAGCATCTCATACCATTCATTAGGTAGGCCTATGACTTCTTACAAACTTATCATTCCATAGTTAAATTTGGCAATTTGGATGTAACTTAAATATAGAGAATCTGTAGATTTTAAGGACATCTGTGGTGGCTTAAAATAATGCACAGTGAGAACATATTTTGTCCAGGGTAGGCTGAGATAAAACTAAAAAGAAAATGTCAGTTTTATCACATTAAAATATAACTATGCAACCATTTTCTTAAGGTTCTCTGCAAACTAGCTTTCAATAATCCAAAGCATTTTGGTTATATTCCAAATGGTGACCATCACTTTCCTCTCTCAAGGATTGATCTATGCTATTTGAAACTAAGGCACTGATAGCATTGACTTTTGTTTTTATATATATCTTTGTGTTTAATATGATGGACACTTATAAACTGTCTACTACACACTTAAAGGAATCAATTCAGTGGATAATGTTAATTTTTCAGAACTAATTTGCAAAATAAAGTTTCATTGGGAAATATACAACTTTTGACTTGCTATTAATTCTTTCATTTTGTTTTGTTTCGTTTTGTTTTCTGAATCAGAGTCTCACTCTGTCACCCAGTCTGGAGTGCAGTGGCATGCTCACGGCCACCACAGCCTCGACCTGCTGGGCTCAGGCAATCCTTCCACCTCAGCCTTCCAAGTAGCTGGAACTACAGGCATGAGCCACACACCCGACTAAGTTTTTTATTTATTTAGAGATAAAGTCTCACCAAGTTGCCCAGGCTGGTCTTGAACCGATGGGCTCAGGCAATTCTTCTCACCTCGGCCTCTCTGGGATTATAGGCATGAGCCACTGTACCCAGCCTAATTCTTTATTTCTATTTGTCAGTGACCTTGGTGAAGCTCTAATTAGATACTTCAGAATTAGGGACTATATCTTTACAATAATTTCACTTCTTAACTGAGTGGCTAATTAATACCATTTCTCTAATTAGCTTGTATTTGTCAAGGGGAGTGGCTTCGTTTTTTGATCTCACAACACCTTCTGCATTATATTCATTGTTTTCTAATCAGTCTTCCTAAAAGTTTTAAGTGACAATATATTTTAGATAAACATAAATATTTCAACTTTAATTTACCAGAAATTCTGCTAGGCACTCTGTCCAGAGATACCTCACCTCCACCTTCCAAAGTAAAGAATTCTCCTTACAAATTTACAATTCTATTCTCTCTTACTTTTTGTGGAAAATTAGTGACTTTAATGAGTAAAATAATAAGTATATGAATTTTATGAGACATATTTAGAGATATTCTTTGTGAAAAATAAATGTATAAAAATGACTTCGAAGAATACTTTGTTCAGCCCAATCTCCCTGTATCTGATGGATTATAGATAAATTTAGCAATATGATATATTTTTGACGTTGTAGTTGAAAAACAGTTGTCATCTACCTAGAAAATTATCTGGTTTGACCAAGTGTTATCACAGATTAGGAATTTAGGCTATAAGTACACCAAGACAACAGAAATTGCTCTGCATTAATCAGAACTGTGATCAATGTCTTTTATATTTAATAATAAGAGTAAAATGTAAAGCTACCCTAACCATCCAGATAACCACTAAGATTTGCAAATCTAAATGCATTGTGTTCCAGAAAAAGTATACACGCATTAAGAATGCTTGAATTTATTTAGAATGACAAAATAAAGAAACATGAACAACATTACAAACACGTACTGTCAGCAGCATAAAATATATACAAGAAGTTGCAAGAATAACAAAAGCTATAATGGCCCAGGAGACAATGTTTATTATCAGTTGGAATTAACAGAAAAACTATAATATGAGAATTATTTTTCTTTTGTGGGCTTAAAACTCACATAATATATTCTCTGAGTCAGTAACTTATTTGGAAATAAATTCTTCTGTAATTCAGTCCCAAACTCTTGTTCTCTGTAATATTAAGCAATAAAGCATTGAAATTTCTACAACAAACTTTCAGTTCCAGAATGTTTGAATGACTCTTTTTAGAAAATATTATTTTAACATCATCATAATTTAATGATCTCAGGAGTTCACACTTTATGAGAGAAAAGCATCATTAGTATTTGCAAAAAAAAAAAAGTTGCTCAATTTCTTATGATTTATCCTTTTACAGAAGACAATAAGAACTGTTTACAACATTGACATTATCCCAGCAAGGCAGTGAAAATAAGATGATATCATACTCATGGCTGAGCTCATGTTTCAAGAAAAGGTGGGAGCACCCATGGAGTTTTGATGATTTTCCTAGAATTAGCAGCAAGATCCAGATTTGTGCCTGGCTCTGTTCTCTAGCCTCTGTTCTATTCTAGTAGAACAGCTTCTGCTCAAATTACAAGAGCAAGAGAAATGCAAGTATTCCACTTCATGGTAGCTGAATTTTGGATAACACCTTACAGTCAAAGCATAGATTAAACCCTAATTAAGTTGGCCTCTGATCCCGTGCTATGTGCCTTGTATTGACTGTGAAGGCCAATGCTCTTCCGAATCATGTACCCAAAGAGAATTTTTTTCATATGTGCCATCACCTCACTTAACTTTAGACGCCTATGTGTTTAGCATGCAGCCATGTAGACACATCTATTCAAAAGAAGAAGCAAGATTATAGTGACTTACATGGTAAAAACGTCCAGTGTATCTCCAGCAGTTCTTGCCATCTCAAAGTAGGTTTGCAGAATGTTGACAGTTCCAGAAAGAGCTTCATGACCGCAGCCACAGAACAGGGCAACGCCCGCATACAGCAGGATGGTGGCAATCAGAGAAGCATAGGGAATGCCTCCCAGGCATTTAATACAGCACTCGAAACACCCTGTAGATGATCAGAAAATGAGAAATTCATATTTTCTTCTTAATCTAATTTTAAAATTTTTCAAACTTCAGCACTATGAGAAAATATATTTGATAGATACTTAGGCAACCATATAAATCAAGTACCCAGGTGCCTTGGAGAAGATTCAGATCAAGTTCCTTAATTATAAGTCATCCTCCACTAACAGGAGAATGTTTCCTACTACTGACGTTTCCTCATCTACCCCCAAACCCAAAGCAGTTCTTCCTGTCCAACCCCAATCCAGACTTCCTATAATAATTAATCTTCACCATACCCACATGCATATAATTCTATCTTGAATTTATTGCTCTCAAATTTCACATGCTTATGTTTTTATTTCAAGAGTAGTTCTTCTTTTGAAGTCTCTATATTCTTTGCAACAGGTTTTTTTAAATTGATATGTCATAGCTGTACATACTTTGAGGTATGTGGGATATTTGGATACATGTATATAAAGGGTAATGATCAAATCAGGGAAATTAGGATATCTATCACCTCAAACATTATAATTTCTATGGTTAGGGAGCACTACAATTCTCTTCTAGCCATTTTGAAGTATATGATTAATTATTGTTCAATATAGCTGCCCCACTGTGCTATTGAATACTAGAACTTATTCTTTCTATGTAACTATTTTTCTGGCTATCAACCAGTTTTTCAGTGAGTTGAAGCCATCATTAGAGGAAATGCAACATACGGCAACTTTAACCAAATTTTAAAAGTGAAAGAGATGAGAACAGACAGTATGAATGCACTGCATTAGCAAGGTGGTGTTTTACTCTTTTGACTTCAATATTTGTGTAGTGACTCGTAATGCAAAATCTACTTCTTACTATTGCTCATGGTTTTAAAAAATGAGAAACTGGCACAGCAAAAAAGAAAGAGCATCAGACACACCATCACTGTGTGTTTTTAACAAATAATTTTTCTCTTGATCATGTCATCTGTACAAAGGTGACAATAAAAGAATGTCCCTCCTATGGTTCTTGTAAGGACTAAATGAATTAATGTATTTTAAAAGTCCCCGACATAGAGTAGCTACTCAATAAATGTTAGCTGCCATCATTAGACATAATTTAACTGTTAATAATATTAACTATTTTGGTGCTGAAATATGGTTGTCAAAAGTTTTTTGACCTACATAGTTACTTTTGGTTGTTGAAGTCTTGTCACTTTTGCTTATTGAAAGACAAGTTTTCTAGTTGGCTGATAAATGTCTTCTAAGAAATTAACTAGAAGTGTTTTAGCATATAGGTTTGGAAAAAATATATATTGATAAGTGCCAACCACTGCTGATAAAGGAAAACTTAGGTAAGAGGGCTGACAGTCTGGATGCTTCTTTGGATGATCTCAAGTCTCACCTGTACCCACTGCTGCCCTAGGGCCTCCCACACTCATTCCAAAGATTTCTTCCCGCTTTCCTCCTGATGGAAACTCTTGATCAAATCCCTCTTTGTAATGCTGAAGTCCCCCACCCAATTAATGACTTTTCCTTTTTCTTCAGAAGCAAATAGCAAACAAGATTTTTAAATGGATGGTTATGATTGTGCTTAAGCGAGTCACAGAGGGATCTGTATATACTTTATACAGAAGGCATAGATGCATACAATCACATATGAAGCCTCTGGTTTTTGCACAGTTCCTGTGTGAAGTCACTTTATATTCAGAGATTGAGCTAGTCTGCTATTTTAATGCTGTGTGTTTCACTGGCCTTCTTGAGGATTATAGCCCATCCCATCTGCCCCAGAGGAGGTAACAAAAGGAGCCTGAACATTCCCCACTTCAGTATTTCAGTAGCTGTTGTTCATGTAGGCAAAATTATTTCCTGAACATTCTTCCTTCAATACGTGCACACACACACACACACACACACACACACACACACACACACACAAAGTGGGGAAGTAGAAAAGGTTAGAACAGCTTGAAACTACACATAATAGGAAGAAATTTCACCAGCAGATGGCTGAGACCAATGTGTGTAGTATCTGAATGTCATGGAACACAGTTTCGGGTGGAGATTAACAAGGTGGCAGAAGAATCTTTGGACTATTCTGTCTCTTGATGCACTAAAATTTCCATCCCACTGATTATTTAAAAATAATAATTAAAAAAAATTAGTAACAACCCAGAGAAGAGCTTCCCCTAATTCTGGCAAGTGTGCCATATAGCCCCGTGATTTCAAATTCCATTCTTATGTGATCTCTCTCTTTTGCTATTCTTGGAACATTGGATATAGTTTTGGGAGAGTTCTACTGCTGACAATCTGAGGTCTAAACACTAGATGAACATGTTCAGCAAAATCCTTCAGAATAGAATAATTTCAGATATAAAATATAGTCCAAGCACCAAATGAATAGAAAGGACTTGCCTTTGCTGGATTCTAAAGCCTAAAGTTTATAATGAAGTAAAGATAAAATCAGAATGAGAATAGTTCAGTAATCAATTTAGTGGTAAGCCCAAGGATGGTCACCAAAACCACCAATGAGGACTTTTGATTAATTCAATTACTAATCCAGAGTCAGTTTCTACTTATTTCTCATCTTTTCCCCTGCACTTTAGGTAGATAGACTGATTTCAGCCTCCACACTAGACTCCATGTCTCTAAGGGGGATACCGGGGTCAGAGCACTAGAGCATTAAGTATAACTTTGATTGAGTAGTAGCTTTCCAATTTAGAAAAACATGAGATAAAGTCCAATACTATAAAGCTCAACTGACAACCCTGAATTAACATGCATTTCCAGATGAGTTCAAGGTCTCCAAATAAGATAGATTCTGTTTTACTCCCCATTTAAGTGCCACCATTTAAATGCCTCAGAATTATATTACCTTTAGGACAAATACAAATTCCTCCAAACTTCCATTACTGGGAAGTCGGGCTAGAATGTTTTAAGACCTGATTTTTCATAATAGTTAGCTGGAGCTTAACTACTCCCACTCTTCCACAGAGCCTGAGTTGCCTGTTGGACTTAAAAGAAGACTCTGAGAGCTCCCATCTGGGGAAGCAGTGTATTATTTCAGTATTCTCTCCAGCTGCCAGGATCCCACGTAGTTGCTGGCAGGGGACCTTCTTTCCACCCACAGTGAGGAACAGCTTTGGCAGAGCTGCAGTCGCCATAGAAACCGTGTCCCAGACCCAGGATAGGCGCCTGACAGTCACCCTTTAAGACTGAGTATCCTGCTGTCCCCCCACCCCCACCCCCCAGCACCACGTTGTTCTGAACCACAAATGAAAACGCACTCTATTAAGTGAGTATGAGTGAACGCATAGTACGTGGAGTGCTGGTTCTAGAAAAAATACCTTTCTTGTGAAAATCTTTAGGAAAATAATAAAGATTACTTTAAACAAGAAACACTTTTTACACTGGGTATTATACGATAGGGCCATTAATTCTCAGATACAGCTGATAGCTCTCAGAGGGAACACAGAATGGACACATTCTAGCCCTAACTATATACACAAAGAAACGTTTCTCCTATCCTGTTTCAGCTTTAACATGGAAACAAATATTAAAAGAATTATGAGACATTCAACACATTCTCTGAAACATGAGTATTTGCCCAATGTTTAGCAAAATTATAGATTGATTTGTACTAATGTAAAAATTTCAAAGAAAATAGAAGCTCCTGAGATATGTTATCTTTTTTTAATGATAAATGAGATTTTTAAAAAGACAATAATTAATTTACTTTCACTTAAACACTGAAAAGTAAATGCATGCTTTTGCTTTTGCTCACTCCAAAAACTGCACCGAAATAAACATGAGCGATAGACAACAGAGAGGCTAACACGATTGTGGAAAAAAGATTGCCCAGTGAAGTTGACAAGAGCGGCTGACAATAGACTGACAGTTTGTCCACTGATAAATTGTCCCTAGTACTATTTGCCAGAGAGTTGATTATTTCTTTCCTGACCTACAACGTCATCTTTGTCATTACCAAGTATCCAGAGAGGCATGGGTCTGTTAGAAGGCTGTCTATCCTGTTCTATTAGTCCAATTGTCTATTTCTGGACCAGTAGTATATCGCCTTTTAGCGTATTTTGATTTGTGGTGGAGAAAATTTCTTCAATCAATGCACCTTATTCATGTGTGCCATTGCTATTCACTGCCCTTTTATTTTATCAAATCAATTTTAGAAACAGTTGGTCTGATATACAAATTAATTCATTGGAATTCTGATTGGTATTTTTGTATTGATTTTTGTAGCTAGAAACCTTAGAGTATTTTGTTGATTCTGTGAATTATTTTGAGTTTGTGAGTTATGTTGATTGTCATACCATTTGTAAACATTTTGAGCCATGCTGTTTTTTCCTTTTATCTGCTATATCAACAAATTTCTTTAAGTTAAACTTGCCTAATGGAATCATGCTGTATTTTTTAATACATCACTTAATTTGTCACGCTAACTTTGTTCAATACTTTTGCATTCATCAATTTAGTCAGCAAATAGTGATTGAGCTCTCACCCGGTGTTAAGCACTATGCTAATTTCTAGGGCTTTGGAAGTAAACAAAATCAACAAAAATCTCTGCTTTCATTGCAGAGGTGGAAGACAGATTATAAGCAAGACAGGTGACATCATGAAAAGCTCAAGGAAGGAAACCTAAACAGGGGAGAGAGGGAATATTAGTTTCAGTTTTTAAAAAAGAGGCCAGAGAAGGAATAAAAAGGTCTGAAGGAGATTAAGAAGCCAATCCAAAGTCTATTTGGGAGAAGAGGGTTTCAAACGGAAAGAAAGTAAATGCAAATGTTCTGAGGTGGATGTGTACAGAGTGTGTGAAGAAAGTTTAAGAGACCAGTGGTGGTAAAATAGATTGGGATAGAGACAAAGGAAGATAAGACGAGGTTAAAATTATAGTGATTGAGGAATGCGATTGACATCTATTTTTTGCTTTCTTGTGCTAGAATCAAGTATATACTAGTCTTCAGAAGTGATTTTTTTTTCTTTTCTTTTCCTTTTTTACTATGTCTGGGAGAGTCTGAATAAGTCTGCATAACCAGTAAAATTATTCAGGCAACTTGTGTATTTTATGGGAAGAATTTAACTATTGGCCTAATTTGCTAATGATTACAAAACAAGTCAAATTTTCTATTTCTTCTTAAGTCTATTTGCTAAGTTCAATTTAATAGACATTTGTAAACTTAATATAAGATTTAAATTTGTTATGAAGTGGTATATAACTTTATTTTATAATATTTTTAATTTATTCGTCATTTGCATGTATTTCATTTTGTCTTTCTTGATGGTTTTACTTCTCTGTCTTTTGTTCTTTATTTTTTTTTCTTCCTCCCTCCCCCATCATCATCCTCTTCTTCTCCTTCTCTTCCTCTTCCTCGTCTTCCTCATCCTCTTCAGCCTTCTTCTTCTTCTCTCTCTCTTTCTGTGTCTCTTCTTTCTTTCTTTTCTCTCTTTTCTCTCTTCTTAAAGTGCATCAGTCAGGATAGCCTATGTCCTATACTTTACGTTTGTTACAAAACCAAACAATTTTTCAATGACTTAAAACATCACATTTTATTTTTCAATCAGGCTACAATATTTCCACTCCTGGTCAATGGCAGACTGTCTTTCCATTATGGCCATTCAGAAACTCAGGTTGATAAAGGATATATCATCTTGAACACTGATAGTCATATCAAAATGTAAACATATCAGGGAAGTCTCACTTTGACAGTTAAGTATTTTAGTCTCTGGTAACAAATGCCATCTGTACTCATAGTCCAATGGTTTAGGAAGAGTCTCATGTCTCCCTCTCAACCACATAGACCAAAAAGTGCCAATTTCTCATGTTTCCAAAAGACAGGGGGCCATAAATACTTAGCAAACTGTACTAATGGCTGTCGTAATAAGTAATGCCAAAAGTTTTTCAACATTCCTATTCTTTTCAAATAACATATTTTTGCATGATAATTTTGTTTCATTTATTTCTACTTTTATATTAATGTACTCATTTTTATTTTCTATTGGTATATTTTGCCACAGATTTTATAATGTTTTGAGAAGGATGTGAAGTTCATTAATTTTCAGTCTTTATTCTTCTCTAATAAAAACATCTAAGGCTATAAAGTTTCCTGCTAGTTCTACTTTGAGTAAATTTCACAAGCTCTAATATATAATCTATTCATTATTGTTCCATTGTAAGTATTCTCTAAAGACCATTTTGGTTTATGTGTGATATATTAATTATGCATGTGTTTTTCTTTTACTATTTGTTTTGGTTTTCAACTATGTGAGATTTTTTTTTATTTTTCTGTTTGCTATTTATGTGTACCCTTGTTGCATTATTGCTAGAGAGCGTAGTCTATAGGATATCAATCCTTGGAAATTTATGGTGACTTCCTTTAAGTTAAATTCTAGCCTTGCGTTTTTCAATCTGTAAAGGTAGGGGGAGTTTACATCACAAATTCACAGCAAAGCTGGCTTGTGCCATCAAATTCTGAGGAGGTATATTTTCCCTTAATTCACTCAAGATGAAAGGTCATTTTCCTTTCTGTCCTACACAGAACGTTTGTTATTATTGTTGTTTTGTTATTTTTGGTTTTCTTTCATTTTGTTTTCTTGATTCAGTCTTTCACTGAGTTTTTGGAGTTCTGGCTTTTATACTATGTATTCCAATTTGACCTCCTATCTTGGGTGGAATTCAGGCTTTGTTTCCTAACCCTTATTGCTGGGAACCAAATATGGAGCCCAAGGGGACCAGGAATATGACAATATGCCAAATCTGCTGCTTCTTTTCTAATACTGCTGGCTGCAACACGGTATTGATTACCTCCCTGAATTCCTTATTTTACTTCATTTTTGACTTCTAAGGATTCTGCTGACTCTCTTGATCATACACCAACATATATGTATGTTCATAATTATATTTTAATTTTACCTACGTATTTATTCCAAGCCTTTGTTTTGGAGCAAAAAAGATTTTCTTATTATTTAGTCTACCATACTACTATTAATTATAAAGGGACAACCAAACACCACTAGGTATTTGAGGAATGCCCGCAACTTGAAAGATGGAAACCAAAAGAAACCAAACAGGAACTCCAATAAATAAGAGACAAAGCAAACAACTGAAGAGAGTTTAAAGATTTTACTTTTAAGAGAGTTAAAAATAATATAGCAGAAGTTTAACTTTTCACAGAAAGACAAAACACACCAAAAAAATGACAAAATGACAAAGTAGAACAACAAGACAAAGATAATAATTGGAAAAAAAAGATAAACAGCTCAGAAGATCAGATGAGGACAGCCAAAAACCACAATTAAAAAAAAAATGAGGTCCATCAATAAAATCAGTGAAGTAAAAATTACAAAATTATCTAAACATTAATAAAAGACAGCTTCCTAGAATTGAAGAATATGAATCTCTAGATTGATAGGACTCACCCAGTCTCCTTGGGGCTAAGTCTTTTCCTGTAGTCCTTATACACCCACTACCTACTCCTGGCTTGTGGCCACACCAAAACCAAAGAGACAGGAGGCCTGATATAGGTCCTATTGCCCCCAGAGTTCATCAAAATAAGAAGAAAGGACTACAGCAACTGGGGTCATCATGGACAATTAGTGCCTTAGACAAAGTCATCATTAGAAAAGGGGAATGAGAAGGTGTCAGCTAAAGTTAAAACAAATGATTCTTTTTTCCAGAGGGCTATTTCTGAAAATGTGTAACCAATCCAATTTAGCCTTAGAATCCTTGTGTGTCTATGGAAATGTTAGTGGAGTGAGGCCAACCTGACTTTCTTTAATCCTATCCTACAGGAAATGTGTCCTTTAGATAGAAACGAACAATTAAATCCAGACCTGACTGTGCTAAATTTATTTAACATGTTCTTTTCTTTATGCCTATTCTAGTAGCATGAGTACTGAATCACTACACTAATATTCAATGAATGTTTTTGGAACACCTATTACTTCTATTCACTGTGTATACAGAAGTGACAAAAAGTATCGTCTCTATCCTATGTATTAGTGACAAATAAAATTAGAAATTTCTAATACTTTTAGGAAACTTTTCCAAAACAATTTTATCAAAACAACTAGTATTGTTGTGATATCCTTAGTGTACAATTACAGAAGCCAGCATCATAGTACTCATAAGGAAGTCAAAATCAGTGGCTGTAGGCTTGGAGTCCCAAATTATTCAAATAATAGTAGATTAAAAAGCCCCTTGATGTAAAGTATAACATACTAGAAGATAAGTAATGATAGTTCAAAACTGTGCTTCTGAGGAATACTTTATCCTGCAAAATGTTTAGAAAACGCACATTCTAATAGCTAACCCTTTAATTAATGGCATGATAATCTATATTTCTTTTTTTTTTTTTTTTTTGAGTTGGAGTCTCACTCTGTTGCCCAGACTGGAGTGCAGTGGTCACTCCTGGCCACCACAGCCTTGACCTGCTAGGCTCCAGTGATCGTTCCACCTCAGCCTTCCAAGGAGCTGGAACTACAGGTGCGCGCTACCACGCCTGGCTAATTTTTTGATTTGTTGTAGAGATGAGGGCTCATCAAGTTGCCCAGGCGGGTCTCGAACCTGCAGGCTCAGGCAATCCACTCACCTCAGCCTCCCAAGGCGCGGGATTACTGGCTGAGCTACCGAGCCCAGCTGATAATCTCTATTTCTAAAGCCTTTGAAAATACAGCTCAAACAATCCTCAGCTTTTATTAATATTTTATTTAAATATGTCTCACCTAAACAAAGCAGGAAGTTTTTTGGATCAATCAGGACAGAGTGGCATTACCAAGGGAATGCAAATGACAGGTTTTTATCTTAAATACTGTAGTCATGGCTACAATACTGTGCTTAAACAAAACAGTTCCCAATCCTAACAGAAATATCTTTTAAAAGGAAAAGGATCTGAAGAGTTTTGAGGCATTTTTTTAATGCCCTCCTAATTTTGTGGCTGGGTATCAAAATCATCAGAGATTTTGTCAAAATAGAGACACCAGGGTCCTCTCTGCTGAGAATCGTATGTGTTTTTATCAGATGCTTCAGTTGATTCTGATGTACAATTGTAGCATATGAAGACCACACCATACAATATTAAATCACATTAGATACCCTAAAATTAGTTGATAAACTAGGCGATATGGGGTTTAAGAAGAAATTATTCTAAGAAATTGAAACAAACCATAAACAACATGTACAGTTTATAATTAATGATACCAATAAGAATATTCGGACCAATCCCGAAGCATCAGAAACAGTGCCAAGACTTTTACTGCAATGCCTGGTGTGATCTGAACAGCTCCTACGAGAAGAGTTATAATTAGAAAAGGGCAGTTTCTCAAGTGATTTGGATAGGAGATGCCGCACAGTTTGTGAAAGCTGATTTATTGTGACATTTTCAGAACCATAAGGGCATTTTTCTTTTTTAAATGTTTTTGATTCCGAAAATGTTTATTAATATTTAACATTCAGACTGTTTTCTTAAGAAGTTTATCACTAATTACAGAACATTCTGTACTGGTCAACATGACTTAGCAAGAATGTTTTGATTAATTAAACTTGTTTCCCTAAGGCAGAGAAGTTAATTGGTTCTATAATGATTGGAACCATTCTCTTCTGACTGTGATAAATAAGCCCCCAAGGTGAGGGAACAATCAGGTGGAGATGTGTTTCTGCTGTACAAAAGCAATCCCTGGATAGAAAAAATGTGGTGCACTGTAACTGGTCTGAATTCCATACACCTGTGGGGTTTTGGTAGACTACACTTTGCTTGTTCAGATGATGTTTGGAGATCCAGCTACAACCCTCATATTCTCCTGAAATGAATGGGATAATTAACATAAGTGCTGGTCCCCTGGATATGAGGGGTGGCACAAAAGGAAACAGAATCTATTTATTAAAAATTGTGTATTAATTCTTACATGTTTAAACTTCAGTCACCTTCCACATGCTCTCTGTTTGATGCAATATGTTTATTGAGATGCTTTTTCCACCTCTCAAAACAGTTTTTGAACTGATAAATTTTGATGTCATTTTGGGCTTCTGCCATTTTTTGTTTCCCCTCTTCTACATCAGCAAAACATTTTTGTCTGAGGACTTTTTTCATCCGAGTAAACAAAAAACATCACTCGGGGTGAGATCGGGTGAAGAGGGAAGGTGGGACATGGAGGTCATGCCATTTTTGGTAAATAGCCACTGAACACTCAGCACGGTGTGGACAGGTACATTGCCATGGTGGAAGAACCAGTCACCTGTTTGCCACAGCCTGGGCTGTTCTTCCCCAAATTGTGATGCAACCTTCTCAAAACTTCCAGATGAAAATTTTGGTTGACCATCTGATCCAGAGGAACTAATTCTGCGTGTACTCCAAACCCGCCTTCCGAAAGATAATTCCGAGTTTTTTGGGAATAAAATCTGCATGGCTTGCTCCCTCACCATCTACCACTTGTTCATTCTTTTGTTCCTTCATGTATTTGTTGAGTTAGCCATCATTGCCCAACAAGTTATCCCCAAAGTGCACTAGCTTCACAACAATTTATTATAATTTCTCACATTTTTCATGGTTTTACTGGTCTACTGGTCTCAGCTGGGCAGTTTTCACTTTGGACTGTTTGTGTAGTTGCAGCCAGAAAGTAAATGGGTCTGCAGTCATCTGAACTGTAGATTGAGCTGGATGTTCAGGACAGCACCTCAGTTAGCATGCCTGTAGCCACTGACAACTCCCTGGTATACTACACTGCATGTGGTTTCTCCATGTGGCTAGCTTAATCTCTCTCACAGTAAAGTGAGATGTAATGGATGGCTTCCATCAGAGCAAGACCTCTGAGAGAGCATGCAAAAGCAACCAGTTCTTTTATGAGCTAAGCTCAGAAATGGCAGAGCATAATTCTGCTACATTCTATTATCAAAGTTGTCACAGGCAACTTTGATTCGGCTAGATTGGGGTGAGAGGAAGAGTTGATCAGACCTAGGTGGGTGGGGTGGTAGAATTTGCAGCTATATTTAATCTGTCACAAACTGATCCAATTTAAAATTGAGCTTTCTACTTCAACAATTGCTTTTTCTCCACTCATCACCATCAAACGTGTTATTTATCTTACTGTTGCTTTTGTTTATAGAATCTGTTCTCCAAAATATGAAACCCATATGGTCAAGAATTTGTGTTTTGTTCATTTTCATATGCCAAATTTTCAGAACACTATCTGACACATAGTAGGTGCTCAATTAATATTAATTAATAATTGAATTATTAATAATAAATGAATTATCTGAAAAATGTGTCTCAACAACCAGCTAGGACAGGTCCAAAAGAGGTCATTAGTCTCAAACCTTTCACCATGTCTGTACTTCAGACAAATACCAGAATCATGGAAGTGTTTACTTTTGGACCAAGAATGAGAAATTTGGGGAATGAATGATTAGTTACAACACTATATTTTCTTTGTATTACTTCCATAACTCTTTAAGATAAATTAGACTATTTTTCTTTCTGAGTAACTAGTGAAGAGTGTTTATGCAGGTTTACTGGAGAGATAATTCAAAAGACTTCCTGCAATATATTGTTACCTTGAATGTGTATATAAAGAAACGGGTCCATATACATCATACAATGTCATACAATTAAGTACCTGGCAGCACTTAGACTTGCATTGAATACATTCATCTCTAAACTTTTGTTTTGATAATTACAGATTACTGAAGTTTATCAATATTACTCTCCACCAAACTCACACTTCCACATCAAAAGCAATTTCCACATCAAAACATACACATACTTCCACATCAAAAGCAACAGAAAAAGAGTCCATGGAAGACCTCCAGAGTTTCAGAACTATTAAATTCTAAACAAGCAAAGCTGAAGACATCGCCAATAAAAGAAAAAAGCATTTGCCACTTAAGAAAAATAATTCAGGAAAATAAAATAGTGTTTTTCTTAATGGCATTCATAATCACAAGTTACTAATGTTCAATAAGATTTTCCACGACTTTGAAAATCGTTTGTTAAATATTGCTCCAAAATAATGCAGTGCTTAGAACATGTGTTTCTTGGAAACAGATTTGCTACTTGGAAATGTCTATTCTTGCCTTATCTCACATATCACCAATTCAACAGCTAGAGAAATTATTATTATTATTATTATTATTTTGTTTTTATTTTAGAGCTGTGGGGTACCTGTGACGATTTGCTACATAAATAAATTGGGTGCAGGTGAGTTTTTGGCTTCTAACAACCTTCTCTCCCCCTTGTAATGAACTTGATACCCAGTATGTGGTTGTGTGTCCTTTGAATTATTTCAAAATGTAACCTGAAGTGGGTCACTCTCCTGATCCTTCCCTAACTTCCCTTTACATTTACTTTACGTTATACTTTCCATACTCTCCTTACACAGTAGAATGCTGCTTGTGATCTCCCCAGCATCGTTTCCCACCACGGCCCACGTGGCTCACTACACATCAGCTACCCGGGCCTTCTCTCATTTCCTTGAAGACCAGCCTCTGCACTTCTGCTATTTCCTCTGCCTTGACTGGTCTACTAACACTCTTCTCCTGCTAGGCTCCTCCACCCTTGAGCTTAAATGTCTCTTCCTTAGAGTGAATCTTCTTTACTGTTCATGAAAAAGGATCATATTTTAAATATTTTTTAAAAGTTAGTGAAAATCTGGTATTCATAGATGGTAAAGTAGAATGACCTTGACCATAACTACCTTAAAGCCAATTATTTAGTCACAGAAGTTTGTTTTTCAATTATGCATTTTTCTGCATAACTAATCTGGTTACTAATAATGAGACTACACAGATTGCCAAAGTGTTTGCTTAAGTTGGAATTTTACAATATAACATGGTTGCACTGGTATTAAGTGTCATTTCTGTATATATTACATCTATAGATGAGTAATAAAATAAAAAAACAATTTGTTATTACTTAAGGTCCTTCTTAGACAACTTTTTCAAGACAACTAGAAAGACGAGAAAGTCTGTTGATAAAATTGATCCTCTAGGCAAGTTCTGAAATATGTTGCTTTGCATAAAAATGAGCCCGTGGGTGCAAGATCACCCTGGGCAACTTGGTGATACCAGCCTTGTACTTCACTAATCATCAGGGAGACGCAAATCAAAACCACTCTGAGATACCACCTAACTCCAGTCAGAATGGCAATTATCAATAACTCAAAAAATAACAGTTGCTGGAGAGGGTGTGGTAAAAGGGAACACTTCTACACTGTTGGTGGGAGTGTAAACTAGTGCAACCTCTTTGGAAAGCAGTGTGGCGATTCCTAAAAGCTCTAAACATCAACCTCCCATATGACCCCGCGATCCCCCTACTGGGAATATACCCTGAAGAACTCAAATCACTTTATAAAAAAGATACCTGCAGTCGTATGTTTACTGCAGCATTGTTCACAATAGCAAGAACCCGGAAGCAACCTTGCTGTCCGTCAAAAGAGGACTGGATTAAAAAAATGTGGTACATACACACAATGGAATACTACGCAGCCATAAAAAAGAACGAAATCATGAATTTCGCAGCAACCTGGATGGAACTAGAGTCTATAATACTGAGTGACCTCTCACAGAAACAAAAAACTGAGTATCACGTGTTCTCCACTCATATAGTAGACCTTGATCATCCCAAGTATTACCACAAGAAAATGACTGACAGTAGTGGGAAACTATGGGGGTGGGGAGGGATAGGGGAAGGGATTAATGGCAGTAAATACCTGTCTGGGGATGGGGGGACACTTCTTGTCAACAAGGGTGCCTGAACGAGACATATTTGCGTACCTAACCCTTAACTGTACCCCCCAATATCACAATAAAATATTGTAAAAAAAAAAAAATTAGCTGGGCGTGGTAACGTGCGCCTATAGTTCTGGCTACTTGGAAGGCTGAGGTGGAAGGATCGCTGGAGCCCAGCAAGTCGACATTGGGGTGGCCTGAGCATGCCACTGCTCTCCAACCTGGGCAATGAAGTGAGACTGCAACTCAAAAAAAAAATCTCAAACTTATGAGGATTACACAATTTAGCCATCATGATTTTTTCTTAGTGAATAAGGTGAACATGTATTCTTTAAAAATTTCACTGTTTTGTGAATATCAAGGAATAGCTACCATAATTGCCAATAATTTTTAGTGGAAATAAGGCATTCCATGTTGCTAAGCAAACATGATATGTTATCTAATGAAGCAATATGGCACATGAATTTATTTTTTAGATTTATTATTTATTTATTTATTTATTGTTAAGAAAGAAACGTTTATTTAAAAGTAAATTAGAGAGAGAAAGAGAAGGGAGAAGTTCACCTCCCCAAGGTCAGGGAGGGAGCCAAAGCCAGGAAGCATGGCGACAGCCATAGTTCAAAGAGCACATGGCTACAACAGAGTCTAGCTAGGCAATGGCTTATTTTTTAGATTTAAACAGCATATAGAGTTTTGTAAAATCACACTAGGTAAATACAGCAGTTTGAATTCCAGAACAGGTATCTTGAGTTTTTCCTACATTTAAATCTTATGACCAAGGAAATTTTAAGATTTTAAAAAAATATTTATAGCCATTGAGAAATCTTCTTAAAACCAAAATAACAACTGCAAAAACAGCAACAGCTTATGCTATTATGTCAGATATTTGATGGATTTGTTCTTATAAAATTAGTGTTTATATGCCATGTAAGTTTGATTTTGTAACTAAGTGGATTAATCTGGCTTTGAAAGAGAACACTGAATTACTTATGAATCCCTCATCCATAATTTAACTCACCAAAAATATTATCTTGCTGTGTTACTATATTGTTGCTTAAAAAAACAAAAAGACAAATACAATTTTTAAAATTAGTATCAAAAAAGCAATATTTACATCATTGACATTAAATTGGACAATGTGTAAACCATACGACACACATGAAAACCACAAATGTATGGATCACAGGTTTCTTCAAAGCTCCAGTGTATCAAAAGGCAAAGATGCGATCATCAACCAGCACACCAGCACTACATGATCACATGCAAGTCATCTTAATAAAATTGGAGCATATTTAAAATAAAATTGAGGAATTTGAAGTCATTCTTAAAATTAAAAATTTAAATTTAAGACCTAGTGACTAAAATAACTACAAAATAATTTCTGATTATGAATTCAAGTTGTAAAAAAAAGATTAGAAATTTTAAAAATTCAGATGAACTTTAAAAAAATAGCATGAATTACTTACAGCAAGTTTTGTTTCTTTAATTTCATTTATGGAAATTCACTAAGACAGCCATCTTACTGAAAACAGCACGATAGATTTTTAATGCAATCTGGCATTAGAATTTACATATTTATTCCAAATTTTAAAAATATTTTTTCAAAGAAGCAGATATTTTAAAATTCCTATTTCATAGTTACTACTATACACCAAAATTAAATATAAGGCAAAACTTAAAGCCATATTCTGAAATATTTCCTACATTAAAATTTTATTTCAAAATATATATGAAATAGAGGGCAAAACAAAATGTCTTGGATAATCACGTTATACTGTTTTATCATAAACATTAACAGAATGTTCAAAATGGGTATCTAACAATTAGTTTGATACACAATTATTCAGAAACAAATTGCCACAATTTGTTAAGAGGTAAACGCTTCCGAAGTTCTGAGGTGATCTCGAGACAACATAAATTGTCTAATGTACACTTGGAAATGGAGAGGAAAACTGGCAGAATTTCAATGTAGAAATCTTACTTCCACAAGCCCTATCTTTTCTGAAGCATCGGATACTTTAAAAAGCTAAAATATATTTTTCAATCAAGAGAATAATATTTTTCTTCTCTCTCCCTCTTTCTCTTTGATTAAAGGAGCTATTGGCATATAATTTGCTCCCACAAGGCCAGGGAAATAGCAATTCAGAGTCTCTAATAAATCTTTTTAAGTGTTGTAGAGAAAAGTCGTTTTTATTTGAGCCAAAGATAAGCCTGTCATTTTGTTGTTTCTATAATAATTTGAAAGAGCACCATGATCACAAAATACAGATGCCACTGTTTTTTCTTACACCCCCTTCCCATTAATTTATCCCATACCCTCAATACTTAATGTCCTTTGCTTCTTTTGATCCTATCACACAGGACTTTTAGTTGGTAAAGGCTGAAAATAAAGGTTTAGAGGGAGATAAGACGGCGACAAAGCAGCCTCTGAACATGTGATAACAGAGCATGCCTTTTAGCTGTTTTTGTATTCTGCTCACCCCAGGGCATATCCTTAAGAGGGTTCAGCCTATATATGAAAACCCGCACTTCACACAGATCTTTTTATTTCATGTTACTAAGCCCCGGAATTTTATGAATACACACAAAGCTCATTTTCAGCTCCTGTCAGTCACCTCTAGTGGCCATGAAGTGAAAATAAGAATCGCTGCTAAAGTAACAGAAGAATGTCCATGGACAATCTGAGAAGGCAGAAATATTACATAAAACATTACCTCTTCTGGTTTTTGGATATTGCACTCCTGTATTGGGGTTGCATGAAACTAATAGTCAGCTTCTGGGATCAGGGACTGTGTGTTTTGTATCTTACACATCCAGCATTTTATAGAGTTTGTCTCATAGACACAGAAAGCTCTGAATAACTCTGAGGATTTCTCTTCCACCTCCATTTGGGGTTTTTGTTGTTGTTGTTGTTACTTTGGTGACAGAAGTAGAGTCACAATAGAATCAAAAGATGAAGCTTAAACTGAGGAAGGCTTGGAAGCGTATTTCACAATGTAATGTCTACATTTGACCATGACTGGCGTTGCTGAGGTGTTCTGAAAAAACCCCACAGGAGGTGGTAGCAGAACTGTGTGTTGTTTCTGTGTTCTTTTGTTTTATAACTAGCAGTTATTTAAACTCTCCTAGCACTTGTTTTTTCTACTTAGGAAAAAAAAAATCTAATTTAACAACTCCATTGGGTGGTTGTAAGGGATTTAGGACTGGTTTTATTATCCTTACAGCTACAGTACAAACTTATTAGTTTGCTATTATCCTCAAACCACTGAAAAGCCCTAGGAAATAATTCTTAAAGATGCTGCTTACTAAATAAATAGCATCATTTGGAATTTAAAATAAAACAATGTTTACAACATTATTTAAAATTAAATAACATTATTTGGAATTAAGACAAGACAATGTACGTATTCTCAATGAAAAACTGTTGGCACGTTATGTGACTTCAATTGGTATAAAACAGATATACTTTATGTGTATAATAGGTACATAAATTTGATATATAAATGAATTGAGATAATCAAAAGTAACATTTGTTATCCAATACACCTCACAATGTTCATGTTAAGACTGAACTTGGAAGTAAGAGAAAGTAATTGGCGTGGATGATATTTAAAATGGTTTTAATTACCGACAGTGAAAAAAATTTATTCCAGTGGTCTGATAATTTTTACTGTTTTCTTTTTGTTCTCAAATGTGACCAAGTTACTTATAACTTTTAAAAATACGTTATGAGCCGGGCTCGGTGGCTCAGCCTGTAATCCCGTGCCTTGGGAGGCTGAGGTGAGTGGATTGCCTGAGCCCGCGGGTTCGAGACCCGCCTGGGTAACTTGGCAAGACCTCATCTCTACAATAAATCAAAAATTAGCCGGGCGTGGTAGCACGCGCCTGTAGTTCCAGCTATTTGGAAGGCTGAGGTGGAAGGATAGCCGGAGCCCAGCAGGTTGAGTCTGCAGTGGCTGGGAGTGGCCACTGCACTCCAGTCTGGGCGACAGAATGAGACTCCAACTCAAAAATAAATAAATAAATAAAATAAAAATGTGTTATGTATTGAATGTGATATGTTATTTTACTGCAAAAAATAGCAATATTTTAAAGAATTCCATCACTGTGGATAATATTCTGGGAGAAGAGGTTTATAGTCGTTCCAACGGTTTACTCTCATAATGAGATTCTAAACGAGGCTCATCTTTGTTGCTGTTCACTCACATGACGATAATATACCAGGGGTGCCAAAAAACGTATGTACAATTTAAGAGATGTTGTCTAAGTATTACTTTTCAAAGTTGAGTTCAACTACGGTACCAATATGTAGTATGACGTTTGTTCAAAAGGTGGTGTTAATCAGATGAATGCTAGCATCACCATGTGACAGGCAGGACGGTCAAAGAAAATGGTGGAAGCACAATGGTCCTTCGAGGAACACAAGACCATTTTGAAGTGGTGTTTGAAATTTGAGAATGTTGTGGAAGGACGATGACAATGGAGGTATGCGTATACCACAGAACCTCTAACACACCTAACAATTGCACGCATTTGTGGTAAGTTTGAGACACATGGTCCTGTGTGTCTCACACTTCTCAAAATCATAGTTGTGATGTGCACAAAGAAAGTTCCGGGAGTCCTCACACAGCGACAAGTCCTGCAGTAGCTCCCCATAATCAGAAGTGTTTGGATGCTGATGGTAACCACTTTGTGCACCTCTTGTAACTGCAGAAGTCAAATGTGACTTGTATTCATCTTTCGTTGTCAGTATATATTGAGCATCACAATTTTAATACAGTTTTTTCTTTCTTAAAATGTGAATACATGTATTTGGCACTCTCTGAATATATCTAAGATGATTATCTCTTCACTTAAGAAGCCACAAGGGCTAAAGAATTTCAAAACCATGACTGAATGAGAAAAATCCTGGAGACATACACTACAGAAGTAACCTTGACTATCTCAGGACTAGGAAGCGAAGGTCCCTGTGAACCTTGGTATCCATTTTTCTTTGGTCCCAGATAAATGTTAAATAAAAGCAAAAGCCATTGCGCATTGGGATTTTCTTCCTCTTTTCTCAACATGATCATGACTCCCATTTCAACTACTTATTTGATTTTTAAACTCCTTAGTTGATTAATAAGGAAGTGTGTCAGTTTGAAAATTCAACAGATGATGCAGTGCTAAGGAGCAGACCAAAAGGATGTTTCTGGAGAAACTTTGGCTAGAATACTATATCTTCAACCTTCAAATCCCAGAATTTGAATTTATAAACTCATTGTGTTTTAATCATGTATCACCTAAATTGAGAGACAAGATGAAATACTCATCTAATAGCTGGGTTCCATTTGAAAATGAAGAGCAGGACGGGCAACCCTTCAGGCCCCCTCCCGCTGTGGGAATTTTTCTGCCCTCAATAAATCCTGCTTTCTCACTTAAAAAGAAAAAGAAAATGAAAAGCAATAAGATAGAAAGCTGGTCTTGTCATTTACAATGATATAATAAGTTATGTTAAATTTGAATCAATTACTGATCAAATACAAGATAAACAACAGGAATATCATCATGAGTCGATATATTAACTCCAATACATTTGGAACTCTAATATTGAAAAAGAATCATATTAAAAATGTATTATGCATTATACATGTCATTTGTTAATGTTATTTGTTAAAATTAAAAAGAGAACTACCATATGACCCAGCAATCCTATTACTGGCTACATAGCCAAAGAAAATGAAATTAGCATGTCCAAGAGATATCTGCATTCCTGTGTTTATTGTAGCATTATTCACAATAGCCAAAACTGTGTAATCAAACTAAGTGTCCATCAGCGGATGAATGGATGATGATACATACAGTGGAATACTATTCAGCTATAAAAGGTAGACAATCCTGTCAATTACGGATGAACCTGGAGGCCATCACGTTAGGGAAATAAGCCGGGCACAGAAAGATACATACCATGTGCTATTACTCATATATGGAATGTAAAAAAGTCGAGTTCACTGAAGCAGAGAGAACGGTGGTTTCAGAGGAGGGGTGGGTAAGCAGAGTAGAGAGATGTTGACAAAAAAGAAAAGGACTTCGCATTATGTATGTTATTTGTTAATGAAAAATAAAATGAAGACAACTTGAAAGACAGATGAGAACAGAAGCAGACAGGACTTGGCAGCAGGTGCAAAAACCTGCATTAGCTCCTTACTTCCCTTGAAGTCAACATCCTTACAACAGGTTCTCAAGTCTTTGAGTTATGTCCTCTCTCACCACAGCTCTGACCTCACCTTCTACCTTCTCCTCCTTCCTTCGGCTACATCCTCCTCCTTGCTGTGTCATAACATCCAGCACCTGCTGACCCTTGGGCATTCCTCATGGCAAGACACTCTCTCTCACAAGCATTCTTCCCTCGGATATCGACAGACTAACTTCTTCCTTCAGGATTTTGCTCAAGTTTTATCCTGACTACCCTACTTGCGACCTGTTCTGCCCGCATCCACAGATGTAGACTCCAGATTTCCTTTCCACTGCTCTGCCTTCTAGCTTCCCACTTCACATAGTGTCTTTTAACATAATATAAAACTTACTCATCTGCATTGCCTATTAATTATCTATTATGGTGTAGACTGCATGAACCCCTGAGGGTTGTTTCATTTTTCAGTTTTTAGTGGCTTTTCTCTTTTGGTGTTATCATCCCCAATATATCTTTTGTGCCTAGAAAATTAGAGATGGGACTCATCCATAGCTGGTGATCAATTAATAGTTGTTGAATGAATATTATCCTTTATATGCAGAAAAGTCTGTGCTTATGATTGCCAAGTAAAACCCTGACATTCACAGTCAACAAGGAAAATAATAAAAAGAGTTGTTTACGAGATGCTGAGTTTATATCCAGTATGCCACATTCACGTGTTTTTAGTGGAAATATGCATTTTTATTGAGTAATAAGAACTATGTTTGATATATATTTATAGTCAAATTATAAATTAAAATTCAAAATATCAAAACCAAATCCATAGCCATAAAGATTAATGGCTCAAAACTGACTTCAATAACCTCACATTAAAACCTCTGCACTAAATTTACATGCTAAAAAGAAAAAAAAGCCCAAATATTTGACTGGACCCTGATTTTCTGCAACGTGACAAGAATTCTCACAAAACTCTTGGAAAACAAAACTATAACATTATTTGGAGACCTAAACACATTTAACAATAAAGTCCATATATAAATATTTCATTTCCCAATTATTTTAGTCAAGAAGCCTAGTCAATATGGTAAGTTTTTCAAGAAACAGAAGTAAGCATGAGGTTTAGATATCTTTCAGTCTCACCTTGTGGAATATTTGTCTTACTAGCTTAAAAAAACAAACAAATAAAAATAAAAAGTCCTCTTATATTGTAACCATACATATTGCACTGCTTACATAGAAAATGGTAAAGCTATATGTATTACATCGAACAATAGTTTCCATTAAGATTGTGGTCATGAATATTAATAACATGATCATCATTTCGATATTTAAGGCAATGAACAGTGACTGAAGAAATCCTAATGCCCTAGCCAAAACTCAAAGCAATTGTTTTTTCTTATCTCAATAGTTATTACATAACAAATCTCATTCAAATGATTGGATCTTGGCTTTATTCGATTTTCAGTAATTACTTTAAACTATGAAAACTATTTTAAAGCACATATGAGGTTGGAAATCACAAAACTTTTGTGAAGCCTGAGATTCCAAACACCACTCTTTCGTAGACAGATGTTACATTTTGTCTCTCTTGTCTGTGGAGCCTATTTCTTTAATTTCTGAATCTGACAGGAATAAAAAAAATCTAAGAGAACAAAACACATTTCCCTTATAATTCCATTCAATTAAAATCACCCTACACACCTACGATAGCACTAGCCTGTAATGGATATGTTTGAGTGTATTTGTACTCAAGTGAATGCTGTCTTATAAAATGGCTTGTGTAGTTCTCCAATGACATACTCTTTGTAAGAGCTCCCATTTCCCAGATGCATTAAAAGTAAAACGAGGGACAAGGTCATCAAGAAAAAAAAATTGCAGTACAGCTAAAAGTATTAGAATATCATTACTAAATATGTAAATTATAAAGTATATGCTACCAAGTGTTCATGGCTTACTCCAAAGTGATAGCACTAGGAGAAAAATGATAGGGTGTATTTAAGGGATTTAGTGAATGAAAAAAAGGTAAGATATAATGTGGGGCTAAACAATGAATGACTCAAGTTGATGCCCAGGTTTCGATTGTGAAAAAAAAATGGTAGTATACTTGACAGGAGGAAAGAAAATACGAAAAGGAGGAAAATATGTGATTGTGAAAAAAGACACTGCACCTCCATCATGGTTATCTTTGCATTATTACTTCCTTTTACCTAAATTATCAATGTGGTTTTCACATGCAGAATTGCAAAAACTGAACTCCTGGAATTAAATTTGGATCAGGTGTGGTCATCTGGCATTTTGTTTGGCTAGCATCTGCCGACTGGTTGTAAGGAAAATGTGTACTATTTGGGCACATGTGTTCTCCCCAGTTTGCCCAGACTTCAGACTTCCTCATCTCTACCTCCAGCTTTGCCAGAGATTTGGGCTACCTGTGACTCTAGTCAAAGGGAGTCTGATTGATGAAAACCTTCAGACAATCTAAAGATATTAGGGAAAACACATACATAAAAATAAAATAATTAAAGTTAACAATAATGGCTGGGCACAGTGGTTCACGCCTGTAATCCCAGAATTTTAGAAGGGCGAGGCAGGTGAATCACTTGCTCCTAGGATTTTGAGACCAGCCAGGGCAACATAGCAAGATCTCATCTCTACAAGAATTCAAAAAATTAGCCGGGCATGATGGTGCATGCCTGTAGTCCTAGCTACTCAGAAGGGTGAGACGGGAAGATCACATGAGCCCACAAGGTCGAGACAGCAGTGAGCCGTGATCACGCCACTACACTCAGCCTGGATGACAGAGTGAGGCCTCAACTCAAAAAAAGAAAAAATCTTAACATGACTTGCTTCTTAGCAAGCCTTCAGGTATAACTTTGTTCACAGAGCATTTCTAGGATAAAGAAGAGAGTTATTATCTGAGTTTATAGAAGAATCAAATTTATGGTGATCTATAAATTTGATTTATAAAATACATAACTTGCCTACATATTTAATATCATTTTATAGAACAATTGATTGTACCGTAAAAGGCTTGTTTTGGGGGAGAGACTATTAAAATTTTGTTTTATTTTTTAAAGTTAGCCTTTAGCAATAAAATACATGCACAGTGTTTGGAAGACAATCTGGCACATGCAAAGAGCTTAATAAATATAAACTATTTTTAATATTATTAGCCTGAAAACACTGATGCTATATTGTCTTTTAATGTGTCATGCTTACTTTTTATTATGCAAGTGAAAAGTGTTATAGTGGTATGTTTTTGCTCCCTAGCACAATGACTTTTATTCAAATGTAAATTATATAGCTCATAATTCAGAAACAATAAAAACAGTATCAATGAATATAGTATAAACAGAAGATAAATCTGTCTACTATCTGTTATATGGGATAGTTCAATGTCTTGAGCCAATATACAAAATAAATTAATCTGCCATGTTCATCTTCATAATTTAAATGAAATGAATGTTTTGCAGTTCATTAGAGTAAATTAAACCTCAAAATCATAACTCAGTTTGTCAACACGAAAGACATAATTAAAAACAATTAGCTTTTACAGAAAACTACTTCACAGGGATATTACCAAAGTTTTCTTCATGTATCATATGTTCTCTAAATATCTGGATTTTTTTCTTAATGCAACTAAAATACAGTTGAGTTTGCAAAGCCAAAGAACATGCTTAGTTGAATCATTGTATCTATCAGTATCTACAGAAAAATTCTTCTGAAAGTATCTTATTGAAAAATCTCCTAAGAATTATATTTCTTTTTCTGAGAAAAGTTGTTCTCATATTATAGAAAATATACTGTAAATACATCCTAATTAATATATTTGCTTTTATGGCTGAGATAAATATTAAAAAGCATGTTATAGCTAAATAGTTCATCTATTACAGTAATTCTTTTGTTAATTTTAGTTTATTTTTAATTCTTACTCTATGTTGGTTACTTGTAGACTAGAATTGACTTTAGAATTTTGTTTCCACTAATGAAATTCTAAAACATTATTATAATTCATAATACAGAAAAGCAAAAAGGCACACAAATTAAAATACAAAAATGTTACTATAATTTTTTATGAGAACAAAGCCTCCCATCACTTTCCAATTTTTAGTACCCT
Organism: Tarsius wallacei; assembly: GCA_963574415.1. NCBI lineage: Eukaryota > Metazoa > Chordata > Mammalia > Primates > Tarsiidae > Tarsius > Tarsius wallacei. The sequence continues at coordinate 38,496 of CAUYQG010186954.1, forward strand.
CCACCCCCCAAAATTGTCAAATTGAAGTGGTCAAATTGCAGAAATTTCATACTGCATTTCATTGAAAGAAAGGAGAATAACATAAAATGTCATCACGCCATCATATCACTGCAAGACAACTTATTTGAAATCTGTGACATTTATTTAAAAAAATCATTTGTTTACAAAACTGAAGCATTACTAGGCTTCAAAAAAACAAGCTAGTAGACATAAAAACCAAGTTCTGCCAAGGCAACTGGTTCACTCGTATTGAGATGTGTACAAAGTAAGAGACAAAGAATAGCTAATAATTGTCTAAAGTTATAAGTGGAAAGAAATCATATTAAATTTAATGGAGAAAAACACAGGAAAAACAAATTCATCTTTTCTGCATTCAATCAATATATTTTTATGAACACAAACCTATGAGTCAGATGAGGAATAGGAAATGTTCTGGTATTTTTAACTAAATTCCTATTTTGCCAGAGTATTGAATAGGTCCATGGCGAAAATGCTGAATAAATGTGGACTGGTTTGCTATGGATTTATGTCATAGTTAATTGACTAGGAGCCTCGCGACCTAGTTACATACTGCCAATATGTCACCAATTCCTCACTCATTTTTCCTTATGTCATTTAATAATTATAAAATACTTCTAAAAGTGTTTCTAAAAAAAATCTAAAACAATTTCAGCTCATCTCACTTCATACATACTTCTGATAAGAATGGAGCAACTTGGCATTCTATTTATTTATTTTATTAGAATTGGAGTCTCATTCCATCGCCCAGGCTGGAATGCAGTGGCACGCTCACTGCCACCCCATGGTCGACCTGCTGGGCTCCAGCAATCCTTCCATCTCAGCCTTCCAAGTAACTGGAACTACAGGCGCGTGCTACCACAGCCAGCAAATTTTTTGATTTATTGTAAAGATGAGGTCTCACCATGTTGCCCAGGCTGGTCTTGAACCCACAGGCTCAGACAATCCACTTGCCTCGGCCTCCCAAAGTGCTGGGATTACAGACTTGAGCCACCACTCCAGCCTTGTTTATTTATTTTTAATCATTATAAGATTATAATATTAAATTATAGATAGAAACTTAGAAATATTGGATGGAATTAAACATGAAACTATGAACACATACAGATGGATTGCAGTCATTTTTCTGTGAGGAGATAAGAGAAACAATGGAGTTTTTTCCTTTAAGAACACCAACTAAAAAAAATCAACAAAAACAAATACCAGGTGTTGGCCACTGCGCAGACCAGATTTCCCTCGCTCGAAAGCCTCTCTCTGCTCCCTCCGAGACCATGTCTGACAAACCCGATATGGCTGAGATCGAGAAATTCGATAAGTCGAAATTGAAGAAGACAGAAACGCAAGAGAAAAACCCACTGCCTTCCAAAGAAACGATCGAACAGGAGAAGCAAGCAGGCGAATCGTAAT
>CAUYQG010186956.1:0-10676 GCA_963574415.1 Tarsius wallacei
AATCCTCTTACCTTAGCCTCCCAAATCTCGCCCGACCGGATTAATGTTTTCTAAAGATTTACTGTAGGCTGGGTGCAGTGGCTCACACCTATAATCCTAGCACATTGGGAGGATTGCCCAAGCCCACAGGTTCGAGACCAGCCTGGGCAACTTGGCGAGACCTCATCTCTACAATAAATCAAAAAATTAGCTGGGCATGGTGGCGTGCACCTATAATTCCAGTTACTTGGAAGGCTGAGGTGGAAAGATCGCCTGAGTCCAGCAGGTTGAGACTGCAGTAGCCATGAGTGTGCCACTGCTCTCCAGCCTGGATGACAGAGACTCCAACTCAAAAAAAAAAAGATTTACTATATGCGAGGTCCTCAGGTGCACAATACTTTCTTTTCATTTAATCCTTGCAACAGCCTTTGAGGTAGATGTTTTATACATATGGAAACTGAGACACAAACAAGCTAAGTCTCTTGCTCAAGGCAGATTTCTAAGAGGAATAAGAGCCAGGATTTAAGCCCAGTTGGTGTGGCTTCAAAGTCTACACATTTGCTTTTAAAAGCACACATCAGCCAGGCGCGGTGGCTCATGCCTGTAATCCTAGCACTTTGGGAGGCTGAGGCAAGAGGATTGCCTGAGCCTGGGTGTTTGAGATCAGCCTGGGCAACAACGCAACCTCGTCTCTACAATAAATCAAAAAAATTAGCTGGGCATGGTGGTGGGTGCCTGTGATTCCAGCTACTTCAAAGGCTGAGGTGGAAGGGTTCCCTGAGCCCAGCAGGTCCAGGCTGCAGTAACCGTGAGTGTGCTACTGCACTTCAGCCTGGGGGACAGTGAGACTCAAAAAACGAATAGCAAAAGTAAAAAACTGGAATGTCACTAGAAACACAGTTTGGTTCAGGTAATGAAAAATAAAATCAGGTAAAGATAGCCCAGCTCATTCAACCTGGAACCACTCTTGCCCATGCATATTCAAGCCAATTGAACTGAAATAGCACATGTCTCCAGTGAATTAGGAGAAACTCTAATATTTTATATAATGCCAGTGCCGGTTTGAGAGTCATTCAGCATATTTATTTGTTTATGTTTAAGGTGTATAGCAGCATGCTTTGATATAAATGTAAATCATAGTAAAATGATTACTACAGGCAAGCAAATTAACATATCCACCATTTCCCATAATTACCTCATTTCTGTGTGGATGTAGTAAGAGCAGCTCAAATCCATTTACTTAGCAAATTTTCAATGTACAATACCCCATGGATAACCATTTGACTCTCATATCAATCAGTAATTTCAAGAGGTAGTTTCACTGTTCTCCTTTCCCCAAGCAGATCCCCAGGAGATTTTCAGAGCCGGTTCTCACCTAGAGCTGTCAGTTCTAAAGTTCAGAAGTCTCTGCTGGGCGCCGTGGCTCACGCCTGTAATCCCAGCACTTTGGGAGGCAGAAGCGAGAGGATTGCCTGAGCCCAGGGGTTCTAGACCAGCCTGGGTGACTTGGTGAGACCTCGTCTCTGGAACAAATCAAAAAATTAGCCGAGCGTGGTGTCATGCGCCGGTGGTTCCAGCTACTTGGAAGGCTGAGGTGGAAGGATCACCTGAGCCCAGCAACTCGAAGCTGAGGTAGCTGTGAGTATGCCACAGCACTCCAGCCTGGGCGACAGGGTGAGACTCAGACAAACACAAAAAATTAATTAATTAAAATAAAATAAAGTTCATAAGTCTCCAGAGAGATCTGCCCTTTTCCTCTTGGCAGATTCGGGGTGGGAGCAGTAGGCAGAGGAATGTCTGGCTGGTGCAGGTTCCCCTGCCGCAGGCCCAGAATCTCGCTTCACCTCTGGAGGCCCGAGTTGCTGGAAGCCTACTGGAAATCCAAACATCTTAAGTTGGGTGGTCACACCAGGCCCAGCCTGAGGTGCCAAACAGAGACAGCCATGTAAAGCAAGTCTTAAACTGCGTATTACAATTGATCCAGTAATCCCTTTTCTCAGAATATTTATTTATTTTTATTATTTTATTTTATTTTTTTGAGTCAGGGTCTCATTCTGCTGCCCAGGCTGGAGTGTGGTAGCACAATCACGGCTCACTGCAACCTTGACCTCCTGGACTCAGGCGATCCTTCCACCTCAGCCTCCCAAATATCTAGGATTGCATGTGCACACCACCATGCTTGGAAAATTTTTAAATTTTTTTTTTGCAGAGACAAGGTCTCACTATGTTGCCCAGGCTGGTTTTGAACTCCTGGGTTCAAGCAGTTCTCTCATCTCGGCCTCTCAAAGTGCTGGGATGACAGGTGTGAGCCACTGTGCCCAGCCTTCTCGGAATTTATCCCAAGGAAATTAATATGAAAACTACAAAGCTTTGGCTACAAAGATTTTATTTTCAGAATTGGTTATAATAACCAAAGATCAGAGGTAATATAATAACTCCTATGGGAGATTAAAGCAAATCAATATATCCATATAATGAAATATAATCCAGGCCAAAACAAGAGAATCACTTGAGGTCAGGAGTTTGAGACCAACCCGGATAACACAGGGAGATACCATTTTTATAGAAATAAAAAAATTAGCCAGGCATGGTGGCACGTGCCTGTAGTGCCAGCAACTCGGGAGGCTGAGGAAGGAGGATGACTTGAACCCAGAAGGTCAAAATTGCAGTGAGCCAAGATCGCACCACTGCACTCTAGCCTGGGAGGTGAGGTGAGATCCTGTCTCTAAAAAAATAAATAAATAAATAAAATAAAATCTAACCGTTAACAAGATAGTAAAGAAAAACTAATTTTTTTGACAGAGAAAGTTGTTCCGTTAAGTGAAAACAAGAAATAAGTAAAAAAGATTATCAAGCAATATCATCCACCTATCTGTCTAGCTATCATCTCTGAAGTCTGAAAGTCAAAACCCTATTAGGAATGAGAAATTTCAGCTATGGATATTATAGAGATTTTTGTGTTTTCCTGTACTATCCAGATTTTTCTATAATTTACATGTTATTTTTGTAAATGATAAAATATTTCTTAAAATTTAAAATGGAGCCAGAGTCTCATAGCCCTGTATGGAGAACATAAGCTCTCAGATCTCTAGTTGTTTTCTTTCCAGCAGTGATAAGTGATTTTATTTTATTTTTGCTATTGTTTTTTGAGTCAGATTCTCACTCTGTTGTCCAGGCTGGAGTGCAGTGGCACGCTCATGGCTACCGCAGCCTCAACCTGCTGGGCTCCGGTGATCCTTCTGCCTCAGCCTTCCAAGTAGCTGGTGCTACAGGCATGATCCACCACGCCCGGCTATTTTTTTTTTTATTTTTTGTAGAGACAGGGTCTCACCATGTTGCCCAGGCTGGTCTCGAACCCCTGAGCTCAGGCAATCCTCTTGCCTCTGCCTCCCAAAGTGCTGGGATTACAGGTGTGAGCCATCTCGCCTGGCTAGAGATGTGATTTTAAACATGTACTTAGGCCATCCCCTCCATCAGCCTGGATGGCTGAGCAGAATGTGGCATACTCCTGGGACTGCTGTGATCCTCCTGGGAGCTTTCCCCCTTCCCAGGACTACCGCCTCTTACGGGATCAGGCCCCTCTGTGTGACGGAGCTGCCACAGAGCAGGTGACAGACAGCCCGACTGATTGACAGAGCTCCTGGCCTGCCCTCAGCAGTTCCTCCCAGGGCCAGGAGGGAGGTCTAACCTTCCCCCTCTTCATCGGCCTCTTCAAATGATGAAGGCTCTGTGTACACAAGAACAGAAACCACACCACTGGGGTTTGGAGGCAGGCCTAGGCACACGTTCCCATCATCCTGCACGTCCAGCCTGCAAGAGAACCTTGGGTGAGTTACTCATCTTTCTGGGCCTCTGTGTCTGCATTTTAAAACAGAAGCAGGCTGGGCTCAGTGGCTCATGCCAGTAATCCCAGCACTTTGGGAGGCCAGGCAGGAGAATCGCTTGAGTGCAGGAGTTTGAGACTAGTCTGGGCCACATGGATAAGACTCTGACTCTACAAATTTTTTTTTTTTTTTAATTAGCTGGGCATGGTGGCACTTGCTTGTTCAGGAGTTTGAGGCTGTGGCAGACTGTGCTCTGTGATCGTGCCACTGCCCTCCAGTTGGGGCAGCAAAGTGAGACCCCAACTCAACATTAAAAAAATAAAATAAACTCTTCCGGGTGTGGTGGCTCAAACCTGTAATCCCAGCACCTTGGGAGGCTGAGGTGAGAGAATTGCCTGAGTCCACAGTTGAGAACAACCTGGGCAACTTGGTGAGACCTCTTCTCTACAATAAATTAAAAAATTAGCCTGGTGTGGTAGTGTGCGTATGTAGTTCCAGCTACTTGGAAGGCTGAGGCAGTAGGATCGCCTGAGCCCAGCAGGTTGACACTGGGGTGATCATGAACATGCCACTGCATTCCGTCCTGGGCACTGGAGTGAGACTCCAACTCAAAAACAAAAACAAACTCAATAAATAAATAAATAAACTAAATAAATAAAAAAAAAAAACAAAAACAGAAACAAAGCTGGATGTGGTGGCTCATGTTCGTAATCCCAGCACTTTGAGAGGATTGCTTGAGGCCAGGAGTTCGAAACCAACTGGGACAACATAGCAAGACCCTGTCTCTACAAAAACAAAAACAGAACAAAACAAAACAAAAAAAGAAAACTAGGTGGGCATGGCGAAACGTGTCTGTAGCCCCAGATATTTGGAAGGTTGCATCTGGGGGATCCCTTGAGCCCAGGATATCAAAGCTGCAGTGAGCTCTGATCACCCCACTGCACTTCAGCCTGGGCAACAGAGTGAGACTCTGTCTCAAAAAAACAAAACCAATAAACAAAACAACACCATAAAAACAAACAGTAGGGCCTAGGCGAGACCTCATCTCTACAATAAGTCAAAAATTAGCCCAGTGCAGTAGCATGTGCCTGTAGTTCTAGCTATTTGGAAGGCTGGGGCAGAAGGATTGCCGGAGCCCAGCAGATCGATGCTGGGGTGGCTGTGAGTGTGTCACTGCACTCCAGCCTGGACAATGGAGTGAGACTTCAACAAAGAAAGAAAGGAAAGAAGGAAGGAAGGAAGGAAGAAAAAGAAAAAAGAAAGAAAGAAAGAAAGAAAAAGAAAGAAAGAAAGAAAGAAAGAAAGAAAGAAAGAAAGAAAGAAAGAAAGAAAGAAAGAAAAGAGTGCAGTGTTTGAGGACCTTTTAAAACCTTCAGTCTCAGCTCTGCTGTCTACCACCTGGGTAGCCTTGAGCAGTCATTAACATCTCAGTGCCTCAGTTTCTTCATCTATAAAGTGGGCATAATAATAGAACTACTCTAGAGTTTTTCTGGAGATCAAATGAATTAAAATATGTGAAGTCCTTAGAATAGAGCTTAGCTCTATAAATGGTAGCTATTTATCACTATTAGTCTTGTGATCAACTTTGTTATTATCATTATGTTCTCCTCATTCTCCAAGCAAGGGGGAAGAAAGCACAGTTTACAATATCCACAAGGCAGTAATATATCAAGGAACAGATTTAACAAAAGATGTGTTAAACCTTTGGGATAAAACTTCATTGAAAGCCATAAAAGAAAATCATGATGAAACTGAAATGATTTGTCTGAAAAGGCACTCCTCTTTCCTTCTCCAAAGTGATCTTAACAGCTTTTTGTTCCTGTGCTCTTCCAAAAGAATTTTAAAATCAGGTGAATTTACAGGTGACCTTCAGGAGGTTGGAGACGTTGATGAGGTAGAGTCCTTGTTCAAGGATAAGAAGCTTCAGTGTCATAAAGCAAGGAGGTCTGGAGTAACCAAAGCCCTGCAGGGCCACCAACCTCTTCCACCTACTCCAAAGTGCCTTGCAAAGATGATCGTCTTCTATGTGTTCAAGATGGGGGAAGGTTGCGCAGTGCTGGGATAGACCAGAGAACTAGAACAGAGAACTCAGAAATAGATCTTCATATACATGAGGATGTTACCAGTTCCAAAAGGGCCATTACCGATCTGTTGGGACAGAAAGGATCATTCAGTAAATGGCGCTGCTAGTTACGTACGTGGGCGATAACATAAAACTGCTTCCTTACCTCATGCCATAAACAATAATCACTGAACACCTAAATGTAGAAGGGCAAAATATGACACCTCTTTTTAATAGTAGGAGAATATTTTCATGACATCAGATCACAGAAAAACTTAATAAGAGCAGAGAAAGCTCAAACCATAAAATAAAATACAGATAAGTTGGACCATATGTGTGGGAAAAACCACTATGAGTACTGAAAAAAGGTCAAAGGACCATCTGAAAAAAAAAAAGCACAACTCATGTCATGGACAAAGAGTTAATTTTATGAATAAAGAACTTTTGCAAATCAATAAAGTATCAATAGTTTGGTATGAAAAGACAGATGACAGGAAAGTATACATAAGTTGTCTTAAAGATCCAAAAATATGCCAGTGTTTTGGGAGGTGGAGGTGAGAGGATTGCCTGAGTCCAGGGGTTCGAGACCAGCCTGGGCAACTTGGTGAGCCCTCATCTCTACTCTATAATAAATCAAAAAAGTAGCCGGGCGTGGTGGCATGTGCCTGTAGTTCCAGCTACTTGGAAGGCTGAGGTGGGAGGATTGCCTGAGCCCCGCAGGTCAAGGCTGCCGTGGCTGGGAGCTTGCCACTACACTTCAGCGTGGTTGACAGAGTGAGACCCTAACTCAAAAACCAAAACCAAAAAAGGCAAACAAACAAAAAAGAGTTCCCTCATTTTTTTTTACAGCTCCCTAGTATTCCTTAGTATGAATGAATAATTTATGTTGAATCAGTTCCTTGCTGATTAATGTTTAGTGGTTTATTTCTCGTCTTTTGCTATTATAATGTACTGAGTAGCCTTGTGCTGTTATCATGGCACGTGTGTGTGTGTGTGTGTGTGTGTGTGTGTGTGTATACGTACAGGGAGCATGGTCCTAGATGCACAGACGTCTGGCCAAATGGCATGCTCAAATGTCATTTTGATACTGTAATTCCTGGAATTTTGGCTTGTCATTCCCTCCACAGGGGTTGTAAAAATCTGCTCCCCACCGCACTGTAAAAGGGTCTATTTCCTACATCACAGACAATATCATCTATCAGCCTTTTAGATTTTTACCACTCTGATAGGTGAAAAATGGCATCTTCGTATGGTTTCAATTTGCACCTCTGTTGCTATGAGTGAAGCTGAATTTGCAGCACAGAAATTTTATATTTTTATTTGTTTTTGAGTTGAGGTCTCCCTCTGTTGCCCAGGCTGGAGGGCAGTGGCACGATCACAGTTCACCACAGCCTTGACCTCCTGAGCCCGGGTGACCCCTCCTGCCTCAGCCTCTTGAGTAACAGGGACTATAGGCATGTGGTGTTTTTTGTTTTTGTTTTTACTTTTTGTAGAGATGAGGTCTTGCTATGTTGCCAAGGCTGGCATCAAATTCCTGAACTCAAGCAATCCTCCTGCCTCGGTTTCACAAAGTGTTTTGATTACAGGCATGAGCCACTGTACCCAGCTTATATTTTTAGGTTTTTTTTTTTTTTTTTGAGTTGTAGTATCACTCTGTTGCCCAGGCTGGAGTAGAGTGGCATGCTCATGGCCACTACAGCCTCGACCTGCTGGACTCAGGTGATCCTTCTGCCTCGGCCTTCCAAACAGCTGGAACCACAGGTGCATGCCACCACTCTTGGCTAACTTTTTTTATTTATTGTAGAGACGAGGTCTTGCCAAGTTGCCCAGGCTAATCTCGAACCCCTGAACTCAGTCAATCCTCTCACCTCCACCTCCCAAAGTGCTGACATATTTTTAGATTTTTAAGACAACTTATGTATACTTTCCTGTCATCTGTCTTTTCACACACAATCCCAGCTCACCACAGCCTCAACCTCCTGAGCTCAGGCAATCCTTCTGCCTCAGCCTCCCAAGTAACTGAGACTACAGGCGCACACCACCACTTCCAGTTAATTTTGTAATTTTTCTGTAGAGGTGAGATATCGACATGTTGCCCAGGCTGGTCTCAAACTCCTGGATTCAAGCAATCCTCCCTCCTCCCCACTTGGCCTCCCAAAGTTCTGAGATTACATGCGTGAGCCATCGTGCCTGGCCGGGAACCCTTTTAATGTGGTACTGATGTGGAATAATCTCAAAATATACAGTAAAGGAAGAGAAAACCCCAAAATGCATAGCAGTATATACAATATGCTAATATTTGGGTTTAAAAAGTGAAAATATTTATCTTTTGTTTTTTTGTGCATAAGATAATTTTGGAAAGATACCAAGGGGAACTGAGTGATTTGAAGAAACAGAGAACAGAGATTTTACACTATATGCTCTTGTACGTCTTGGATTTTGAGTTGTATGCATGCATTATCTTTCCAAAGAGAGTAATGTATTTAAATTTAGCAAATTGACTGCATTGAAATTCAAATTTTTGATACAATAAAAGGCATCATAAAAAGGTTTAGTGATAAGTAACATACTGGGAGAATATATTTTCTTTTTTTTCAGATTGGAAAATATAGTTTATTGAGAAATTAAATTAGAGAGAGCGAGAAAGAGGAGTTCACCTCTCCAAGGTAGGGAAGGGGGCCAAAGCCAGGAAACATGGCGATGGCCATAGCTCAAAGAGCACATGGCCATACCTGAGTCTAGTAATGCAATACCCAGAGAATATATTTTCAACACATGAATCTAAGGAAAGATTTGCGTGCAGAATGCCAAAGCAATAAGAAAAAACAATTCAACATGAAGACGGACAGAAAATATGACCAAAACATTCACAGAAGAAGAAACATGAACAGCGGATTGACGTAATAAAGCTTATTCAAGCGCTTTGGGAGCTGAGGTGAGTGGATTGCCTGAGCCCGCGGGTTCGAGACCCGCCTGGGCAACTTGGCGAGACCTCATCTCTACAATAAGTCAAAAAATTAGCCAGGCGTGGTAGCGAAAGCCTGTAGTTCCAGCTACTTGGAAGGCTGAGGCAGAAGGATTGCCGGAGCCCAGCAGGTCGATGCTGGGGTGGCCGTGAGCGGCCACTGCACTCCAGTCTGGGCAACAGAGTGAGACTCCAACTCAAAAAAATTAAAATTAAAATTTAAAGATTAAAAAAAAAAGCTTATTCAAACAATCAGGAAACTGTCATTAAAATGAGCTGCCATTGCACTGCCAGTAGACTAGAAAACATTTAAAATTCTGGAGTCCCAAGTACTGGTGAAGATACAAGATTTGGAGGACACTCATGCCTCTGCTGGTGGGAGTGTGCATTGCTGTCACCACACTGGAGAATCATGCAGCAATAAAGCAGAAAGAATGCACACCCCTGGACACAGTCATTGCGGTTTTTGGTACATATTCTAGAACACTTCTTGCACATTTGTATAAAAAGAAGTACAAAAAATTCCCACTGATGTATTATTTGTACTAACAGAAAACAACAGGAAAGTTACTAAATAATGGTATTATTACCAAATGGAATACCACATCGCAATAATCCTAGTCCAATATTCCTATATGTATCAACATAAATAAATGGCAAACACATAAGGTGGAGTGAAAAACAAATTGTTAGGGTAAACTGAGGCAGGTGGGCCAGTGTCGCAGGAATAAAGCAAAGAATTGCAGGCAAAGCAAAAGAGTTTATTCCACTCAAGGTACAGTGAGGCCGACACTAAGAGGCAGTGGGGCCCACCCTGCCTCAGTTTACCCTAATACACATTTTAGACGAATAGTATTTAAATAAATTGTTAATACATTCAAACAATTTTATGTAATGTTTGTGTTTACCTACATAGGTATAATAGTAAGAGTGTAAAAAATACACTGAAATTAGAAACATTATATTCAAGCAATGGTTACCTCTGGGTATAGAGGGAGGATGATAAGATCATAGAGGAATGCTTATGGGATATGCTCTGTGTCTGCAAATTTTTGTTTTTTAAAAAACTAACGGTTGACTTGAGACCAGCCTGGGCAACATAATGAGACCTCATCTCTACAAAAAAATAAAAATAAAAAATTAGTTGGGCATGGTGGCACCTGTAGATCCAGCTACTCAGAAGGTTTGCCTGAGCCCAGGAGACTGAAGCTGTGGTGAGCTGTGATTGTACCACTGGACTCCAGCCTGGGCAACAGAGTGAGACTCTAACTCAAAAAACAAAACAAAACAATGAACAATTGAAACTAAAAAAAAAGAAAAGGTAACATTTTACAAAACTGGTTGGAGGGTGCACTAGTATTACATTATTTTTTTAATTAAAAAAATATATAGGCCAGGTGTGGTGGCTCACACCTATAATCCCAGCACTTTGGGAGGCCGAGGTGAGAGGATTGCCTGAGTTCATGGGTTCGAGACCAGCCTGGGCAGCTTGGTGAGACCTTATCTCTAAAATAAATCAAAAAATTAGCCGGGCGGGTGTATCTGTAGCTCCAGCTACTTGGAAGGCTGAGACGGAAGGATTGCCTGGGCCCAGCAGGTTGAGGCTGTGGTGGCTGTCAGCATGCAATTGCACTCCTGCCTGGGTAACAGAGTGAGAATCCCACTCAAAAAAAAAAAAATATATATAATATTTATCTATAAATATATATTATAAATATATTATAGAAATATATTATAAATATAAAACATGTGTATAATATATTTTTATAAAATATATATAATATATATAAAATATATTTTAGAGATGAGGTTTCTCTCTTTTGCCCAGGCTGGAGTGCTGTGGCCA
>CAUYQG010186962.1:0-29192 GCA_963574415.1 Tarsius wallacei
TGTGTGAGAGCGAGCGCGGCATTCATTTCTTTTTTATTTATTTTTTTTTTTTCTATATATATATATATATATATATATATATATATATATATATAATACCTCACAATTTTTCTGACTGGAAAAGAAGCCACAGACCAATTATAAAAAGCATAGCATTTAGGATAAAATTGTATCTTTTAAAGCTGGTGAGATCATGCCTGCAGATCGGAAGATCATGGGGTGATCTTTGAAAAGACAGTCTTGCACTTTGGGAGGCTGAGATGAGTGGATTGCCTGAGCACCCGCAGGTTCGAGACCCGCCTGGGCAACTTGGTGAGACCTCATCTCTACAATAAATCAAAAAATCAGCCGGGCATGGTAGAGCGTGCCTGTAATTCCGGCTACTCGGAAGGCTGAGGGGGAAGGATCAACGGAGCCCAGTGGGTCAAGGCTGCAGTGGCGGGGAGCAGCCACTTCACTCCAGTCTGGGTAACAGAATGAGACTCCAACTAAAAAAAGAAAAAAAAAATTATAAATTCTGTGAGATACATCCTCATGGCTGGGTACAGCTTTCGTTTTTTTGATTTTCTGTTCTACTTTTAGATATACATTTGAATTATTCCCACCTTCTGGCTATTACTATTGATATTCCAATGAGTATTCTTATATAAGATGATTAAGGAATATTAACATGACTCCATACTGGATATATATCTACAACTTCTTCATTAAGAACTTACATCTGTGGTTGGTCTATTAAGTATATTTAGTAAATATGGCATTTTTTGTGGTGATCTATATTTGTGAAAATGTATGCTGTGATTTTAAAAACTATTTTTTTGTAATGGCATTTATTATATCAATATATTTGTTTTGTTCAGGTTATAATTTTTTGATAATTATTGTTATTATGTATGGCCTACAGCATTTATATTGATAGATTTTGTGATCCAGAGCATATTTGCTTTCCTTTGAAAACCACATGCAGATATTGTTCTGGATATTGGCTGATGGATGTGATAGGGAAGTGTCTAAAACAGATACATTAGATCAAGAGTGGTAACTCAAACGTATAATCCCAGCACTTTGGAAGGTCAAGATGATTTCTTGAGTCAAGCCGAATTCTTGAGCCTAGGAATTTGTGACCAGCCTGGGAAACATAATGAGACCTTGTCTCTACAAAAAAGTCACAAGAAGTATTCAGGCATGGTGGCATACACCTATAGAACCAGCTACTCAAGAGGCTGAAGTGGAAGGATCTCCTGAGCCCAGGAGGGTGAGGTTGCAATGAATTGGGAAAGTGACAGGGTGACAAAATGACACCTCAACTAACTAAATAAGTAAATCAGAAATTTTAGCAAAACATAAATTAACTTGTTTCTTTTATATTTGTAAAGGGATTCTCAGGAAGCAAAGTAGACAAAAACTTTGATTAAAATATTATTCCAGCCGGGCTCGGTGGCTCAGCCTGTAATCCCGCGCCTTGGGAGACTGAGGTGAGTGGATTGCCTGAGCCTGCGGGTTCAAGAACCGCCTGGGCAACTTGGCGAGACCTCATCTCTACAATAAATCAAAAAACCAACCGGGCGTGGTAGCGCACGCCTGTAGTTCCAGCTACTTGGAAGGCTGAGAGGGAAGGATCACCTGAGCCCAGCCGGTCAAGGCTGCGGTGGTCGGGAGCAGCCATTGCACTCCAGTCTGGGCAACAGAGTGAGACTCCAACTCAAAAAAAAAAAAATTATTCCAAATCAAGGAATAGTATGCTTACATCAAATGATCTTTTTAACTTGCTTCAAACCTCTAGGACTATTCAAAATGTACTGCTTTCCACTAGGGTCTGAATGTCCAACATATGATCTGAAACCAATCAGCAGTCTACCTGAAATTTCTAGCTATAACCCTCTTAAACTGTAAACAAATACAAAAATTACTCAATTAGTTAGCATACATGCATATGTAAATCAGAAGATTCCCCAAAGCTACCTACCACCAATTGCCCACAGCTTCCAGGTTAAATTTATCTGAGTTAGATTAACTTTTAATTAAACTTAAAACTGTATGTAACTCATTGCATAATGAAAAGGTTTACACATTTTTTTCCACTAATAAATAGCACAAAAAGGCTTTTAAGGATAACTGACAAAATATATTTGAATACGTTGGTTATGCATTTTCACAAAATATTATCTAATGCACATCAAAAATCAAAATTATGTCACCACTATTGCCAATGAAAAATTTTATGAAATTTATAAATGTTGTCTACTAGTTACACATTCACTTTTTAGAAAAAAAACAAAGCCAAAATTAAAAATTTATGAAAAAGTATAGAAATATATAACCCAGTTGAGAAGAATTACGGTCACGAAGACCTTATTTTTTTTCCACATTCAATTGCATGCCAGTCATGCTGCAGAGTTAAAATATGAGAACAAAGAACAAGGAAAATAAACAATGCATGGGATTCAGAACATGCTAACCTGTTTTAGGGGAAAAGAGGGTAAGGTGAATGACTTTCCTGCTTTCCTTGTTTTTCTCAAAAACGAAGGTGTCACATTCACCTTATTGCCTTCTCCTCTAAAACAAGTTAAAACATCTAGATAGGACTTTGACCTTCTCCCACCCTTTTCCCTGAAGTAAGTCACACAAAGTTCCTAATTTAGGAGTTACACTCCCTCTATCTGGAGAAAAGGAGGCAAAGACACAGAGACATCAAGAAGAATCTGAATAAAAAGGACTTGCTAAACTTCTCCAGTTTATCACTATTAGCTCATACCCTTTTGTCTTCCAATATTTTCCCATGACTGCCCATTTTTTATTAAACCTATGCATAAAAATGCACACATTTACTTGTTTCTTTGGGTCTTTATTTCCTATGAAGGCTCCTATGTCAGGTAAATTTGATATTATATACAATAGTATGCTTTTCTATTATTAATCTGTCTTTTGTTACAAGTGCCTTAGCCCTGCACCTAGTGATGAGTGAGGAAAGATGTTTCTTCTCCATCTACACAATGCCATAGAAATTAGCATAAAATATCTTGCTAAGACAGTTATATCCACTTGAGTATGTAAAATCATACATAAATCTGAAGAGATTTTAACGTCATTGTCTATATTAAATAGTAGGAAAATAGTAGTAAATATAGTTTAATCTTTGTAATACAAATAAATAATCCCATGTGTTTTAAATACTTGCTAACTAAAATAACTCAGAAAGTCTGTAAACTCTGAGTTTTCAATCCAAGATAAAGGGAAATGAATATATATTAAGTAATTACAATATAATAAACACTTTGCTAGATGGTATTTTATATTGGAAAAAAATCTCGAAATATCTGCTATAGTTTTATGGTTTATACAAATAAGCACAGAATGCTATCTCTGGCGGTTTTGCAAAATGAGTAATACAAAACTCTTTTATTGCAAAATATCTAGAAATGCTGAATAAATTTGTTGATTCTTTTATTTCCATAACTGAATTCTCAAGAAAAAGAGATCACAAAAGCCAGTAAAAAAAAGAAAAAGCTGAAATAAAAGCAGTAAAAATACTGAGAGAGGAGGAAGGAAGAAACTGCTCATCAGGCAAATAGTTAGGGTAGGACCCTGGTAAAACTTTCTCAAGCCAAGAATAGTCTAATGCCTGAAGAACCAAGCTGCAAGTTTCAGATAAAATCCATGGACCAGAATGAGAACGCTTATCTTCTTTTGGCACATTCTTTCTCAATTGGTCCTCATCCTATTCTTTGATAGATCCTTTAAACCATCATGCCACTTTCTATTTGGTGCATTTTCAAGCCTACCTGCCAACTAATCAGTATGCACTTTTGAGCCCATATAAATCTCTGAACTCAGCCTCATCACCCGCAACCCACTTTCAGGTCCCCTCTCATTGCCGAGAACTTTCCTGCTGCTAAATAAACTTTGACTTACTCGCTCTCCAGTGTCTGTGCTCATTATTTTTCTCAGTAATGAGACAAGAACCTGGAACCATCAAATTAAAATAGCTGTAACATTTAATGGAACTCACCAAACTAAAAGAGCTGCAACATTTCTTGGGGACTCATGCAGGATAGTCAGAAAAGTGAGTAAAAGCAGACCTATGACTCTTGACTCTCATTTCTAAGGTTTCTCATTGTCAGATTTTTTTTTTAGAACAAATAAAATGCCTGGTCTCTGTCAGCCAGTTAAGAGGTAATAGCGCACCTGCTGGTCTACAAAATATGGAGATCAGGCTTGCTGAAGAGGACTTTGTCAATTCTCCTTTAATCTTGGGTGTTGAGAATGTTGGCCTTGTTCCAATCCAGTTTCCCTTCATGGAAGTCTAGCTGTCACATGGGATTAGAATAAGGGGGTAATTAAGGATATCAGGTCAAGGCTTCTCTTTGGCATTACCCAAAAGCCCCTGAACCAACTCCAGTCCCCAAAAGCTCATTAGGATGTTGGATGAAGACTTCCAGTTTTTCCTATAACATTTTCTTTCTTTTGAGATTGCATTGGCTATTATTTTATTTATTTATTATTGGGTTATTTTACAGTCCAAATATATTACTGGGAAGAATGAGTAACTGGCTTAGTCATCTGGAGTGTAGCTCAGAGCAATGTTTTTTTTTGTCTCTTCCTGGAAACAGGGGGATATAAAGATTTAAATAATTGTATCTCCCCTAGTGAAAGAACCCACTGGCATGGGGTAGCAGGCTCTTTTTCCCCAAACACCTTCTCTCCTTTACATTTAAGTTGTTTTTTTTCCACCATGTCAGAAATCAGCACAGTCCTCCAGACATGATAAATCTTTCTATATGGGGAATTAACTTTTTCCTTTAAGGAAGCCTCTTGTAAGGTTAGCTCCCCATTTCCCTGGGCTCCCTCTCTTTCCTTTGTCTAAGGAGGATCTGATTTCACAGTTTCACCCTCATATTCCAATCCCTGTTGGCACTTTTAAGGGATTCTCTGGGTAGACGAAAGTTGTGGGAAAGCAGACACTTCTCTTTAAGCACTTTCTTGGCTTTATGCCCAGGAAATTAGATACCTTGTTTGTTGGCCTTATTAAAACTGGCTTATGTGGGCTCAGTTTCTTGCCCCATTTGTGAGTTGAAAAATTCTGATTACGATGGAGAAACAGTAAGAGAAATGCCCCACCGGCTGTTGGCTTCCATTTTTTGGAGGCTGTTGGGGACTAGCGCAATGGGCCTATACACCTTCCTTAGGCACTTTTTAGGTTTTCAACTTGAATGATTTCTTACCAGGGAAGGGGGAGTCTGTATGGAAAGTATTTTCTCCCATTACTGTAGATACTACAAATTTGTCCAACCCATAGGTCTACTAGCCAGGTGTTCACAGAAGATCCCAGGAATACCACCTCCATTAGAATCTCTTGCCCAAATGCAATTACTCCAATTCATTTTCCAAGATTTGTTTGGGGATCCGCGAAAGATCTGAGGGATCCAGAGACTGTAGACAGCAGAGGGCTGGGACAAAATGCAGGTAAGTGCAACTGCTCCTGCCAACCAGGTCTCTTCTGCTACATGGGTGGATAGTATGCTCACATTCATATGATAGACACTGTGAACCTATAAGAAAAGAAAAGTAAAGGCATGCCTTTCTTTCCCCTTTCTTTATCTACGGTGTTAGCAAGATAGGAAAGGAAAATTTAGTAATGGCTTCCTCTCCCTTCTCCTTTCGGAAGAGCAACAAGCCACCTGCAGTGTGTATTCCTCCTGAGTGCATCCTGAGACACCGGGACTCCTTTGCTCCTCAGATCCTAAAGAAAGAATATCTTAGATTCTTCTGCATGTAGTCTTGGTCAAATCATAAGTTGCAAGATGGAGAGAACTGGCCTCTGGAGGGAAGTATAGATTACAATACCATCCTGCAGTTAGACTTTTTTTTTGTAGACACAAGGGCAAAAGGTCTGAGGTTCCATATATACAGGCCCTCTTTGCTTTGCAGAAAAGTCTGGAACTTTGCCAATGCTGTAAGATTGATCCAGTCCTCCTAGTGGTCATTTTGGGAGAAGTCACAAAAAAGAGTCCCAACAGACCAGAGATGCTATACCCTGAGGTGCCACTGGGGAAAAATATTTGCCCCTGAGACCATTCCTCCCAGCTCATTCTCCCCTCTTATCCAGGTCTTCCCCATACTTCAGATCTGCCCCATCCTAAAATCCCTTGTCCTAGACAAGTTCCTGCTTTCCTCATGCACTGGCGAATATGACCCCAGTAAGGTACAGGTGCTCTTTTCTCTATGGCACTTGAGGCAAATTAAGGAGGTTCTTGGCAGGTTCTCAGATGACCCTGACAAGTTTAAACAGACTTTCCAGAATTTAACCTAAGTGTTTGAACTTTCCTGAAAGCCATTAACAACCAAACATTAACAACCACTGAGAAACAAGCAGCCCTGCAAGCGACAGAGAAATATGGAGACAAGCTTTGCATCTCATATAGTGCCAGAGAAGGGGAAGAACTTTACCCAATTGGAAAATCAGCAGTAAGGTTGGAGGATGCTAAATGGGACCCTGATAGTGACCTAGGAAAATGGAGGAAAAAACATTTCCAGATGTTCATATTGGAGGGCTTACAAAGGATTAGAACTAGACCTCTCAATTACTTTAAGCTGTCCATGATAGATCAGGGAGCAGATGAGAATTTCTTTGCCTTTCTAATTAAGCACACTGCCCTAGCTCCTAAGTCAGTCACAGAGCAAGTAATCTCAAAGGAGAAGTTCATTCAGGCAGCTCCAGATAGCAGGAGGAAGCTGCAAAAGTAGGCCACAGGACCAGATAGTACTCTAGAGATTCTCCTGAAAGTGGTCATCTTGGTGTTTTATAATAGGAATAAGGAGAAGGCTCAGGAAAAAGAAAGGAGAGAAGAAAAAGGTGGAGCCTTTGGTGACCACCCTACAGGCCCACAAATCCCAGGATCCCTGAGATGCACCTAAATGCTTTGAATTTGACAGGCCAGTGTACTTTAGGAAGGACTGCCCTGCCAGCAAAGGAAAGCCACCCTGACCCTGTCCAGTCAGCAAGAGGGACCACTGAAAGATTAACTCTCCCCAGAGGCACAGTCCATTGGGTCCAGAACTGGCTTCATAAATGTTCCAGCAGGACTGATAGATCCCAAGGCTCCCCTCCCTTATTTCAAGGCTCAACCTGCCATTATCATACTCCTGGTAATTCTGGAAGTTGAAGGGAGGAAAGTAAACTTCCTCTAAGATACCAGAGCAACCATTCCTGTTGTCCTTTCCAGTCTAGGTCGCCTCTCCTCCCTTAGCACAACTGTAACGGGCATCTAGGAAAGCCTTTAACCCAATATTTTTCCCAATCCCTTAGTTGAAACTGGGAAGACTTTTTGTTTACTTATGCTTTTTTAATCATGTCTGAAAGCCCATCCCTCTACTATTTAGAGATATTTTAGTTTGCATGGGAATCATTATCCTTATGACTCCTGGACAGATTCTACCATCCTCTGATGGAAACTGATATTGATCCAGAAGTTTGGGAAAGTCAGAGAAGAATTGGCCTGGGTACAACAGCCACACTGGACTGAATTCATCTTAAGGATCTCACTCTCTTCACTAACCAAAAACAATATCCCCTACAACCAGAAGCTAAGAAAGGAATAAAGGCCATCATTAATAATCTAAGACATAGGGTCTCCTTAGACCCTGCAAGAGTCCCTGTAACACCCCAATATTGGGACTACAAAAAACCCAGTGGGGAGTGGAGACTATTCCAGGACCTCTGTCATTAATGAGGCTGTGGTTCCAATTCATCCAGTAGTTCCCAATTCTTATACCTTGCTAATTCAAATACCTGAGGAAACTAAGTGGTTCACAGTCTTGGACCTGAAGGATACCTTTTTCTGTATACCATTGTACCCTGACTCCCAATATCTATTTGCATTTGAAGATCCCTCCAATCAAACCACCAAATTTACCTGAACTATGCTACTCCAGGGATTCTGAGATAGTCCTCATCTATTTGAGCAGGGATTATCTCCGGATCTTGAGTTCTTACATGCGCAGGTCAAAATCCTGCAATATGTGGATGAAATTCTCCTATGTACCCCAACTGAAAATGTTTTAGGAAGGTAGTAGGGATCTCCTTAATGTTCTAGGCCATCAAATTCCAGATGGTAATGCAAATGAAAACTTAAATAATTTTTTTTTTCCTGAAGACCTTTAGATCACCCTCCAAAGGATCCTTAGTTTCCGTTCTTATACAATGTCCATGATCAGCTGGAAGTACGCAGACTGGTCATCGCCCCTACTTGCTAATGGTAGTAAGGATCACCACTTCAGAGGGGGAAATGAGAAAGGAGGAAGGAAGAAACTGGCTAGGCAAATAGTTAGAGTGGGTCCCTGGTATAACTTCCCCAAACCGAGAATAGTCTAATGCTTGATGAACCAAGCTGCAAGTTCCAGATAAAATCCACAGACCAGAATGAGACCTCCCATCCCCTTTTGGTACACTTTCTCCTGATTGACCCTCATCTTATCCTCTCCTGATAGGTCCTTTACACTATCATGCCTCTTTCTGGTTGGTGCATTTTAAGCCTATCTGCCAATCAATTAGCACAGACCATTCCCCTTTTGATTCCATAAAAACCCCTGAACTCAGTCTTATCACTAACAACCCACTTTGGGGTCTTCTCTGCTGCCAAGGGCCTTTCTTTTGCTTAATAAGCTCTGACTTACTCACTCTTTAGTGTCTGCACTCATTATTCTTCTCAGTTATGAGACAAGAACCCAGAACTCATCAAACTAAAATAACTGTAACATTTAATGGAATTCACCAAACTAAAAGAGCTGTAACATTTCTTGGGGACTCTTGCAAGATATTCAGAAAAGTACTCCCCATTCTTCTTGGTCATGAGACAAGAACCTAGAACTCTCTGAACTGAAAGCGCTGTAACATTTCTTGGAGCTCGCTGAAATGAAAGAGCTGTAACAATACTTAAACCCTGGAAGTTTTGAGGTGAGGTTGCCTATTGTAATATCCCACAGCAACTATTTTCCTGTAATTATAGGAGAGGAAGTCTTGAGAAGAAACTAGGAGAATAAAACAAGAGACATCTGTATAACGACATTGTCTTAAATGGTTTACATATTTATTAAATAGAATCTATTAAAGACAAACAGATCATTCCCTGTGGCAAAGCAGAATGATCTGGGTTTGGGTAGGAATAAAAAATGCTTCCTAGAAAATTTTTAACCATACATTTTCCTTAAGATGTGTTTCAGGCTTGAATTGATACCCTACAATAATGAATTAACTTGAAATATTACCCTGAACTGCGATATCCTTGTGGTTAAACAAAGAAGAGAACATACATTTCTTGAGGATGGACAGACCTTTAAATCTCAAAGAAACATTTGGTTTTCATATTATGAATTCAAACTCTAAAATGACAAGTCTCACAATAAAAATAATTCAAAATTATTCAGAATTGGTAAATCAAAAAAATCAGAATTAGACTTCTAAATGTATATCCAATACAAATGTTATAGAGAAGTAACAGAAAGCAAAAATTAATAAAAATAATTTACAATTATAAAAAGTTTAATTATTCATATAAATACAACAATTTTAAATATGAGATTATTTAATAATATAGTTTCAAAATACATTAGGGAAAAATGACTACCAGAAAAAATAACAAATCCACAAACACAATGAGTTCATATCACTAATGAAAATGTAATTATCAAAGTTTATGACTAACAAAAATGCAGTTATCAAAAGATTATCACTAATGAAAATGCAGTAATCAAAAGATTAAAAAGGATGTTACTAAAAACTTTAAGCTACTCTTTGAAACTTTAGATTAGAAAGACCAATTATGCAAAAATGGATTCAAAGTAAAATAGAAAGCTAAACTATTCTTGCAACAATTGAGTATATGGAATAATTAGTTTAAAATAGCTTTCTACAGAGAAAACTCTAGAACTCTAAGTAGGCCTGCAAGGCCTTATTTATAACTGTTTTACAATTATAAAGGAATACATTTATCTATTCATATCCAAACTATTTCAGAAAATTGAAAATGAAAAACTTTTTCCTGTTCCATTGTATAAAACAAGATTATTCTTTATACTAAAACTCAAAATCTAAACTGATGAAAAGAATTATAGATATATACTATTCCTACAAAACAAAATACAAGATTACAAACTAAATAATAAAAATCAATAAAAGACAAAAGCAGACTTTTCATAAGTGATGTCAAAAAAATCATCCTATGGAAGAATATATTACTTCATGATGTGCTATTTGTAAACTACAGAAAAATTACAGAAAGAGTACAAAGTCAGTGCAAAGTCAGTTTAAAGACACTATGAGATTTCAATAATTGTAAATTATGAAGAAATACTAAGCAAAATTAATTATAACTAAATTTATAAGTGCAAAAATAAAGTTTGATTTTTGTTCTAGCTATAATAATAGTATAATACAATGTTCTTTTAAAGAAATGTAAGAATTACATTAATATTAATACTTAAAAATATAATCAAAAGTTTATTTTCAGAGTGTTTGTTATGAGTGTATGAGTATTGTCAAGGTTTAAGTTCTGTACTGTTTAGAGTTCATACCTTTTAAAGCTCAGAATTATAGTCATGTGGTGAACTTGAAAAAAAAAAGACTAGAAAGACTAGTCTCTCTTATTTCCCATAGAAGAAATAGAAGAATATATGTGTAAATTATTGCTCAGTAGAAGAAATAGAAAAAATAAAAAATAAAAACCTCATAATGCTGCTAATGTAAAAGGGAAACTTTCTGTTATACGTGCAATTTTGTATTAATTTATTTTAATTACAAAATTAGAAATGAATATTATAAATACACTATAATTCTAATTTTTGGTTGCAGGATTTATAACAAGAATAAAACAATATAATTGTAATGTTTTACATATTCTGTAAAATTGTAATAAAATGTTATATTACAGTGACATTTAAAATTATATTCAAAAATCTGGTTGTTGAGAAAATTTGCACCTCATTTGCAATACTGATACTCTAGAAATTAGCGATTGAAATATCTTTTAAGTGATATAAGAATGTGAATATTCTTTGTCAGTCAACCTTGCTGGCACTCATTATTTATGTTTAAGCATAGCTAACATACATTAAAAAAGAAAAAAAAAGACACAAACTTATCACAACCTGCTAGGTTTTGAATAAATCTATAGAAGCTAAAAAACTAGTATGTATTTTGGCCATAACAATCAATACATCTAATGCTAGGTTCAGTCATAATTACTTTGAATGCAAGATATCAAGTGACAGTGTGTGTGTAAGTACACATGTGTGTTTTGTGTGCACTTTATTTAACAAAAATCAATGGCTTTAATTATTTAAAATTATTGTAAGATTTATGTCTATTTTTATCATTTTAAATCAATTAATTTTACTTCAGACATAAGCAGAAGAGATTTAAAGTTGGTATTTTAAAATTTTGAAATAAAATACACATTTTTATTAGTGTATACAAATAACAAAGGCATACAGAAAAAATGTTATCCAGTCTATCCAGAGCATGAAATTTCATATAAATGTTTCCTTATATCTTTTTAGAAACTTTTTATGAACATAAAAAAACAACCTTCTAGGTTTTCCTTTGTAGACTTGTATCATTTAGTTCATTATTTCATTTGTTGTTACATATTATGACAAAATTGGCATTGAATATATACATAAAAAGTGCATAGCTGGAAATAAATTTTTACAAGTAAATACTCTCAATTAACACTACTTAAAGCAGAATACTGCAAGCACTTAGAAGGGTGATGTCCTAAAGCTCTGTGACAGCAACCTATTTGCTGAGCTGTTCCATTTAATTAAAATGTGGTCATTTGGGCCCCATACATCAATAACAAAGAAACAAAAGAGCAGTTTGCAACACTGCCTAGGGAGTTTGATGATGAACACAAAGGGAAAATGAGGTTAATGCTTAACAATGAGGGGAGAGAGAAGCTGGGACAGAATTCAGGATGTTCTTGTGAACTCCCCTACATTGTCTTGCCCAGTAGAAAACTATACTTACCCTAAAGATGAAGGATTCCCAATGCTTTTCAGAAAGGTTTACACCACCAGATAAATAAATATCCAAAAAGTTGGAGAGATTTTGGAGAGTAAAGAGAACATGGAATAGATTTATGAAGCAGAGGAATCATAAATACTAACAACATTTTGATCATTTTTGAGAATGCAATATCTACTCAAATATATTTTAGATATTTTAACTAATTTCCCTCTACTTTTAATAACTTTCCCCCAATATTTGAGAAAAGATGTTTGGTGATACTTAACCAAGCTTACAAGATATGCAATAATGACAAGAAATTTTGGGAAACCTAGGTGAGAAATGAAGACACAAGTCACTAACAGAATGTCATACAACATTTGAAAAACAAAATAATGGAAACACAAATAAGAAGAAAATGTAAGCAATAATAAAACAGTTGCCAGTTATTAGCAACAAAATACATTTGATGAAATTCTTTAGTTGAACAAATAGTTACTTTGTATTGCTCTTAGCTGCAATTCATAATGAAGCATAACATGTACTTTAATTTGCTCTATGGCATTATATTCAAACATATGAACTAAACATTTATGGAATAAATGGGACAAATAAAGTTTTATATTGAAAACATTTAATTTATGAATGCTGTAGACATTAAAAGGTTTATTTTTGTTTATATGGGTACTAAATTAACCCAACACTATTTATTGTAAATGAGGCAGGATATTGTAGTATAGGTTAAACATAGATAGATAGATTTTGTTTTTGTAGACAGTTTTTAGTTTAAAATAAGGAAGTATCCAGACATTTTTCTGCAGGCCAGCCTGATATGTGGACCCCACCTCCTCAGCTCATCAAGAGAAAAGCCCATCAAGCTGTAGAAATGGTTCAACCCAACACTTCAGTTCATGGTTTGACATCATAATTACTAAAAGTCTTTCAAGTTTCCTCTTGAATGTAAAG
This sequence comes from Tarsius wallacei, assembly GCA_963574415.1. NCBI lineage: Eukaryota > Metazoa > Chordata > Mammalia > Primates > Tarsiidae > Tarsius > Tarsius wallacei. Next base: position 12,968 of record CAUYQG010186962.1, read on the forward strand.
ACTTAACCCTACCCTTAGCATATCAAAGGTATACAAATTCAGACCACATTTTAGCTCATGAATTAGCATACTCAAAAAATCAAGTCTCCTGTCAAAGGCAAAATGCATGTTTGAGAAAAAAGCCATGTTGTTGCCCCTCAAAGGCAGAGAGATGACCATATCTCTGCAGGTGATACCTGTGACCTACCCTCTGTCAGCATGATAAGTATTGTAAAAATATATTAACCTTTTTGTCCAAAGCAAAAACATGAATTTCCTCCAAATGCCCTTGCAGGGCATATTTGTGAATACTTGTGTGTTTTGTGTGCACTTTATTCAACAAAAATCAATGGCTTTAATTATTTAAAGTTATTGTTAGATATATGTCTATTTTTATCATTTTAACTCAATTAATTTTACTTCAGACATATGCAGAAGAGATTTAAAGTTGGTATTTAAAATTTTTGAAATAAAATACACATTTTTATGTGTATAAAAATAACAAAAGCATATAGAAAAAATATGTTATCCAGCCTATCTAGAGCATGAAAGTTCATATAAACGTTTTCTTATATCTTTTTAGAAACTTTTTATGTACATCTATATATAACTATATCTATAAAAAATATCTAAATATCTATCTCCTTCTCTCTCTCTCTCTTTAATAAATTGTTTTAAAATTTTGTTGACTGATCTGAAATTCCTTTCAGTAGTGAGTAAAGAACACATGAGTATTGTGTCACACCCTAGCCACCAGCAGTAAATATCATTCCTTTCCCACACATAGTTGAACCCATGACCAGTACAATATGAATTATGACTTTTGTACCATGACAGATACAATATGAATTGTCAGGTTTCAATATGAATTATGGAAGGACATATTCAAACCATAACATAACTGTCTATGATTATTAGGTTTATTTCTAGACCCCTTAATCTCTTACATGGTTCTATTAATATTCGATTGCACCCCATAATATGTTTTTTAAATTGCTTTACTTTTTAATAAATCTTAATAAGTCCTCCAGGTGTGTTTTATAAACTTATATTCCATATTCTAGATATTTGTATTTCTAAAAAAATTTAAAAATGAACCACAATTTTTACAACAAAAGTACTCTGATTAGATTGTTTATAGATCAACTTGAGAAAAATTGATATTTTGACACTATTAATTCTTTCAGTTTATTAATAAAGCCTATCTCGGTTTATGCTGACCTTGAATTTTTCTGTACAATGCTTCATAATTTTCTATATAGCATATGATATCTCTCCATCACTAGCTTTATTTATAATCATTTTAATGATATTGTAAATGGTATTTGAAAATCTCATTTTTTTTTTTTTGAGTCGTATTCTTACTCTGTCACCGAGACTGGAGTGCAGTGGCCGCTTCCGGCCACCGCAGCCTCGACATGCTGGGGTTCCGGCGATCCTTCCGCTTCAGCCTTCCAAGTAGCTGGAACTACAGGCGTGCGCTACCACACCTGGCTAATTTTTTGATTTATTGTAGAGATGAGGTCTCACCAAGTTGCCCAGGCGGGTCTCGAACCCGCGGGCTCAGGCAATCCACTCACCTCAGCCTCCCAGGGCACGAGATTACAGGCTGAGCCACCAAGCCCGGCGAAAATCTCATTTTTAAATACCTTATGTAGAGAGAATATGGCTGATTTTTAAATTTATATATATTTGTATATGTTAATAGTCTATAGTTATAACAATGATGTCTCCAAATATTGACAGCTTTACTTTTTATTTTATATTTTTTAGTACTTGTTGACCTAGTTAGACTCACCAGTACAATATTAGCAAAAAGTTATGAATATTTTCATCTTGTTTCTAATTTCAGGCAATATATTTCAATATTTTTTATGTTACCCAAATGTAACTTCACTTATAACATCATTGCATATTATTAGGTTAAAAAATTATTTTTGGTGTGCTGAGATCTATAATCAAAAACATGCGGTAAATTTTATCAAATATTTTTCTGTATGTATAGGGATAATATATTTTTCTTTATTTCTTAAGAGTGAGAATAATTTTAGAGTATTAAATCATCATGCTTTCCTGGAAGTAAGTATACATGTGCAGAATATAGTATTCTTTTTATATAGCCATAGGACCGAATTTGCTAATATTACCTTTAAAATTTTTGTGCTGACATTTATGAAATATATTGGCCTGTCACTTTATTTTCTTGAAATGCCATAGTCAAGGCTTATAAATAATGTTAGGTTGGCTTCATCAAAGCATTTAAGAAGTAACCCCTGTTTTGTTTTATTTGGAAGATTTTATTTCAGACTAAACTTAATTCATTCTTAAACATCTGGAATACTTATCTAGTGAAGCCAACTGGAACTGGAGTTTTTCTTTGCTTTGGGAATGTGAGATGGTATGTTAAACACCGAATTAGTCTCTTAAACAGCTATGTTCTAACTTTTCTTGTGTCAATATTGGTTAACATGTAGTTTTCAAAAACTTTGTTACTTAAATTTATTATCAAATAATTTTTCAATGCATCTGTTTTATTCTTTTTACTGTTTGTTAGGTCTGTAGTGATGTCTTCTTTTACTGGCTTAAATCATTCTGGTCAACTTACTATTGTTTGAACAATACAAGTATGTTTTCATACCAGGGCACATTCACTGAAAAGTTTTTTTATGCCTATGTATATTTTTCCCCTGGACAATTTTTGAAGTGCTTCTTTACAAACTTCAGTCACTGTTTAAGTGTCAGCTCACAAAAAAAGTTTTCCAATAATTATCTTATATAAAATATTAACTTTCACCACCCTAGAATAAGCTCATCCTATTTCTCTGACAATGTTATAGTATTTTTTATATTTTGTTTTGCCACCTGTCTCTCTCTGTCTTTCCCTCTTTAAATATATATATGTATGTACACACACACACATATGTATACACACTCACACATATATGAGAGTATAAATGAATCTATGCATATTTATATAGAGAATATAGTATAAACACGTTTATACACACATAGATAAATACAAACAGTAGTGTGTGTGCACATAAATATGTATACTTTATCTTTAATAATATAATCAATACTTAAAAATCTACTACAATACTACACCAGAAATATTGACAATAGCTTTTAACTACCCATGAAATTTTATCCACCAAATTCTTACCTCTTCCAACTTGTGGTGACTTCCTTTCTGAATCTGATATATATTATCTATTGGCTTATTATAAATACCATATGTGATTTTTCCTTTCAGTTTATTTTAACCTTATTTTAAAAAAAGGATAGCACACACTTAGAGGCATTGAGTAAGTGTCACTTCATTGTTAACTGTTTAGAGACTATCATATTAGGACTATATCACCATTTTTATACCTGACCCTGAATTGTATCCCACATATTTTAAATAAATATATAAAAAGAACATTTCACAAACCAGTCTGCTTGACTGATGCCATCTAATAGGGTAAATAATTTCCTTCAGTGTAAATTTACTTTGTTGAGCTTAGATGCTTCTCTGTACTTACTATATGTAAACAAAAAAAAACAAACAATAACTATTTACTGAAGGACAGCATATCTTATATTTATTGTAAAATTTTTCTGTAGCAAGTAAGAACCTAAATTAGATTCCTAATATTATGGGTTTTTAGTATATTGGTTATTTCTAAACTAAATTGTGAGAATCTTTTAAGAGATATATTTTCTTGTGCACATATAGAACTGAAATAAACCATTATTTCAAAGTGCTTTACATTTTCATTCCCTGCCCTGTTTCTTAGCTCATATGTGTTTTTTTTTAAAGTAAAATAACAAGAAATCTTGATTCTTATAAAATACATCCAAGATAAAACATTTTAATATTTGGTTTTATTTAATATTTTTCTCTTTGCTTATTTTAACAAAAATTTAAAATGCTTAATTTCTAAGCTTCTCAGTTGGAAATTCTTTTATTTCACATTGAATAGTTAATTTTCTGTTTTTCTAAATTATAACTTCTTACTTGGTATTAGTGAATTTGTATGATTTTAGCACTGTATGTATTTCTAGTATTTATGTCATGTTTACATTTATCTGTGATAATCAATAGTCTCAGCAGAACTAATAGTAAAATATTATTATAAAATATTTTATATTCCATAAAAGTGCTAAAAAAAGATGTCAGTGACCAATATCTTCTGGCAATTTCTATAAGATATTTTGCATGTGATTAAGAAAAACATGCATTACCTAATTTGTATATAAACTATGCCACATGTAATTATAAAAGACTTCAGTTTTAGAGGAATATCAGAGATGATATAAGAATACTTGCCAAAAATTAACTTTGCTTACTTGTATCTTTTTTGTATAATACACAAGTTGTTTAATCAAGACTTTTCATTTTTAGTAATTTGTATATACAAGATTCTATACTATCATAAATATATATTTTCCAAGCTTTTCCATACCTGGGGTGAATTACGATAATCAAGTACCATATCATTATGTTCTTATTATTTTTTCAGCACTGACTGTAAAAGTTAAATTTCCAGATGCTTTTTTATGTGTCTAGTTTAAAGGTGTAAAAAAGATCTGTCTTTTCTAAGCTCTCAGTTTTGTCATATTAGAGATTCATTTTATAGCACTGTTTTAGCATTTCTCATTTCTCTAGTCAAATTAAGACATGTATTTTTCAGGGGAAAAAGTAGATTCTGCACTTTTGAAATGAATTTCAGTGAATGAATTTTAATGCTTTAACTTAGTCTGGTTAATAATTCTTATGAGAATATGAGAACAACTGTATAATTAAAATATATTAAATTTATTGTTTAAAGACATACAATAAAATTCCAACCTGGACATATTTTTCTTATTTGATAAAATATGAAGAACCCTTTTATAACATAAATGTAGGGTACATTAAATAAGATAACCAATATAACTTATAAACTATATAGTTCTAAACAAGTGTAAGGTGGTATTGCTACTGTTGCAATGGTTATTAATTTTTCTAAATATGTAATTCCTAGGTTTGATCCTTGTTGTAGAAAGAAATTATATAGGGTCCTTTATTGTTATAAAATAAAGGCAATTAGATGTAGACCGTGGAGAAGCAGAGTATAAACTATTTTAAGATTTTTAAATAGCTTTAAAGAGTTACCTAATTTTTTTAATCTGCTCCTTAATTGACAAGTCAAATTTTGATAGTAAATATTTAATATTACTTTGACTTAATAGTCTATATATTTCTTGGACTTACAAAAATAACGATTTATATGCAAAAGCATAATGAATGAATAATTGTATATACATATGTGCATATATAATTTTAAAAATCTTATCTTTGTAATAATTGATATATGTGAATCTATCTCATCTCAGAATTGACAAGTATTTTTTCTGAAAAAAAAGAAAAAAATGATAAACTATAAATGAGAGATTTAAAAAGTGAGTGACTGATGCAAGTATTACATTTATTCAGAATTGTCTTAAAATATTACAAATTAGATTCATTGAAAGGAAATGAGATATTAGAATATTCATTTATAGTTTGTTGTATTTAAGACTGTGTATGCTATCAGTTAGTGTGTCATTTTGTGTCCTACAATTTCAGAAATTGCACATATTAGCAACAAAAAGGCTACCAAGTTGGAGATTTTATTTTTAAAATGTCATTTTGTCAGTTATTTTAAAATATTTGCAAATGAACATTTGACATAAAACTAATATCCAGAATTTACAAGGAACTCAACTCAACAAGGAAAACACAACCCCATTAAAAAGTGGACAAAGAACGTGAGCAGATGAAAGAAGACATTCAAGGGGCTAACAAGCATATGAAAAGCTGTTCAACATCACTAATTATCAGAGAAATGCAATTTCAAACCACAGTGAGATATCATGTTACATCAATCACAATGGCTATTAATGAAAAATCTAAAACAATAAATGTTGCTGAGGATGCAAAGAAAAGGGAACACGTATATACTGTTGGTGGCATGTGAATTAACACAACCTCTCTGGAAAACAGTATGAAGATTTCTCAAAGAACTTAATATAGAACTACCATTTGACTCACTAATTCTACTACTGGATATCTACCCCAAAGAAAAGACATAGTTATATCAAAAATCACCTGCATTTATAAATTTACTCCAGCACTATTCACAATAAAAAAAGTCACAAAATCAATCTGTGTCCATCAACAGATGATTCGATAAAGAAAATATGGTACCTATTAATCATGGAATAGTATGTAGCCATAACAAGATTAGAATTATGTCTTTCACAGGAACATGAATGGAGCTGGAGGCCACTATCTTAGTGAAATACCTCAAACACAGAAAACCAAATATCATGTTTTCATATATTTATAAGTGGGAATTAAACAACGGATACACACTAACATGCAGAGGGAAATAATAGACACTGGGGACTCCAAAAAGAGGGAGGACAGGAGAGTGAGGGTTGAAAAATTGCCTGTTAGGTACCATGTCCACTATTCATATGTTGGCTACACTAGAAGCCCATACCTCATCATTACACAATATATTTGCCTAAGAAACCTGCACATGTACCCCCTGAAACTATAAAAAAAAATTAAGAATGCCATTTTGTCAATTATTTATAAGTTGTCTTTAAGTTTAAGTGCTTGAGACTGTTGTCAATCTTTAAATATTTTGAAACATAATTTGACAATTGTATGACAAAAGAGAGTATAGTGCTGAGTCATGGAAAAGGAGAATCATAATAATTCCTCAGTGGTGGAACTCGGGGGAAAAAGATCAAAAGGAATAGAGAACTACATTAAATTTTAATGTCACTCTTCCACACAAACATGTATATAAGAAAATTAGTAAAGGATAATGGTCAAGATTCCAAAGCCAGACCGATGTTAAAATTTCAACTGTATCATTTTGCATGGGGGGCCTTGGTCAAGTAACTATCCTGTGTATTAATTTCTAGACAGAACATGGGAATTAATTTAGATAAATTTAAATAGACACTGAGCAAAAAAAATTGCTTTCAATTTTTCATATATATATATATATATATATATATATATATATATGTATTTTGGAGTTGGGGTCTCACTCTGTCGCCCAGACCGGATTGCAGTGGCCTCTCCCGGCCACCGCAGACTCGACCTGCTGGGCTCCGGCCATCCTTCCACCTCAGCCTTCCAAGTAGCTGGAACTACAGGCATGTGCCACCACGCCCGGCTAATTTTTGATCTATTGTAGAGATGAGGGATCGCCAAGTTGCCCAGGCGGATCTTGAACCCGCGGGCTCAGGCAATGCACTCACCTCAGCCCCCCAAAGCACGGGATTACAGGCTGAGCCACGAGTCAGGCTAATTTTTCATATTTTAATCCCTTTTAATTCTAATGGAAGTAAGTATTATCTTAGGTACCTGTTAAGCCATCCTAGTCTTACAATTTATCCAGCAAAATAGATAGGTCAGAAAAAGTATAAACTAGATTCTGTGTCTGTATCCTGCTGACAAACATAAGGGTTTAAACCATAACTTCACCAGATGTCAATCATAATCATGCTCTGAACAGGATGTGTGAACTACATTCTAGTGCTTTGGAACTTGGTTATTAATAAATATTGAATGGCTAGACATAAAGATGGCAGAAAAGACACCACCACCACTAGAAATAAAAACTTGACTTCTAAATACTACATGTATTTTTTTTTTACTTTTATTCTCAGAAGAAAGAAAATTGGGAGAGAGAGAAAGGCAGAGAGAAGTAGAGAGGGAGAACTCCTTGAATGTTACTATCCAAAACTAATCTTTAGGGCTAGTTTTAATCCAGCATTTATAATATGGAACGATTACATTTAAAGTAATTCTGCTGGGCTTATTTAGTTATGCTAAGGTTGATTAATAAATTCAGGGGTGCAATCTAATGTTTCATTTTTAAAGTTTTGTTTTTTCTTTATGTGAAGAACATAACTGTGGTAGTATTCAGCACCTTGTGATCATATAATTTCCTGTTAATTTGCCAGCCAATTTTTATTATCTGTTGATAATTATTGACTTAATTATTATAAATTGCAAATTATCCAGATCATCAAATTTATAAAGAAAAAATTCATTGATGGTGAAGGTATATTAATTTTACATTGCATATTTCTTATAGTCTCAACACAAATATCAATAAAACATATAACATATTTGGAGATTTTTATATACTTTCTCTGCAATTGATAGAGTAAGAAAACAAACAAACAAAACTGCTTTGAAAGAATGGAAGAGCATAAACCTTAGCCTGGCTTTGAGTAGTAATAAATTATTTGAATGAATAGCTTAAGAATACTCATTATTTTCCAGCACATGTGGAATATTTATAAATATTGATCATATTTTTGTTTATCAGTGTTCCTAAAAACTCAAATAATTGATATTACAGCCACATTTTCTGACCAAAGCACAATTGTTTAATATGAATAACAGTATTACAAATTAAATAAATCGCATACATTTAAATATTTTAACATACTTCTCTAAATTTATCAACCTAATGAAAAAAAGACTATTTATTAAAACCCTCCCCAAAAGATAGTTTTAACTACATTTAAGAAAACTTTAGCATTTTTCCTTTTCTCATGGTGGTTACAGTGTTTTAAGTCACCCCTATTTTTCAAACTTAGTTTTGGGACTTTCTTTTACCAATTTAATGTTGCATATATGCAAGTGAGAAACTGAAACATAATTGTGCAGTTGAAATTGCCTCTTAAACTTCTGCCAACAGCATAAAAAAAGAGTCTACTAGTTAGCTACCCCTTTCTCAGTTAAGGCTCCAGGATAAAAACACTTGGAGCACATCAAAGTTTAGTAAAGGAGCTTGAACAACTGTTGTAATACTATAAGAAAGAAATTGGCATTAATGGGAAACTGCCAGGGGTGGGTGGGGGCGGGTTTGGTAGCAGTGGGGAAACTGCCGTGGAGGGGGGAGACACCTCATCAAAAGGGTGCCTGCATAATTGTCATTTGTATACCTAACCCTGAAATGTGCTCCACACATTAAAAATTAAAAAAAAAAAAAAAACCTGAATCCACAGTGAAGATCTCCACTCAATCTGTAGATTGTGTGCCACCCAGCTGAGTTGGCTGTAGATCAGCTGAACAAGCTCAAATGAAATTGATGAACTTTCCTCTTGATTTCAAAAAATATGATAATTAATATTTATTGTTTTATTTATTTATTGTTACTAAAATATTTTGATTGTTTAATATGCAGCATTAGCTAACCAATAGTTAAGTAATGTATAACTAATACAGATTTCAAAAAAATTAATTAATTAATTTGAGAATCTGCAAGTGCAGTACTAAGAAGCAATTGTATAGTCATAAATAATTGAATTAGAAAGGGAAACAAGTTCTAAATTAATGAGTTGACCAAGCAATATAAAAGGATAGAAAAGCAAGTAAGTTTAAAGATGATAGAACACAATTAACAAAAACAGGCAAGTAAATTAAGAATCAGAAAACGAATAGAATTGTTAAGGTGAATTTCATGTGTCAACTTGATTAGGCTATGCAGTCACCACATATTTGGTCAAATGTTATTCTAGGAGTATCTTTGAGGGCAGTTCTTATGAAATTAACATTTGAATTGGTAGACTAAATAAAGTAGATTGCCTTCCCAAATTCAAGTTGGCCTCATAATCAGGTAAAGACCTGAATAGAGCAAAAGCCTCACCCTTCCATATATGTAAGAATATTCCACCTGTCTGTCTTTAAGCTGAGAATTGCTTTATCATCTGGCTTTTGAACTGGGACTATATTATCTGCTTTTTCTGGGTCTTCCATTTGCTAACTACAGATTTTTGAATTTATCAGCCTTCATCATTTTTCTAGCCAATTTCTTATAATACACCTATATATATCTATATTTACATTTTTACATATAAGTATTAAAAATTGTTTTTTTCTGTAAAACAACAACACAAAGACAAACATCTGGCAGAATTAATAAATAAAAAAGAAGATACACATTAATTATAGAGGTGAAGCATATGGATATATTCATATATAAGATTACATCAATGTATCCAGAGACACTAAAAAATATAAATTTTGGAGAAAGTTTTTGCAAATATTTTAATATAATTAGCTAACTTGCAATTTCCTAGAAAAATGTAAATGACAAAACTGTAAAACAGAAAAACTAAACTGCAATTAGCTTTATACTTGGTATAAGTAATTAAATTTCTTCCAACCTAGAGGATACCAGACCAACATGGCTCTAAAGGAGAATTCTAACAGATTATCCAGAAATTGGTTATTTCCATCTTTTAGTAATTAATTCAAAGATGTGATAAAGAAAACTCACCATTTAAATTATTTTATGAGTTTGATATTAATCAAATACAAAAACTAGATAAGAACAAAATTAAAAACTAAAATGTGTTTCAAACTTTTTTGTCAATTCAACTGAGAAAATATTTACAAAATATTAATCACCTCATTCCACAAACTGAAGTTAGTAAACCCTTACCATGTTCTGCTTATTTCAGGAATTTATGATATTTTTCATTTTAGTTCCCATATTAACTGGATTTGAAGAAAAATTTAAATGTTTATCTCAATGGGTAAAAAAAAAAATTAAAAAATTAAAAAACTAGTGATGGGATATAAGCACTCTTTGTTAATTAAGAATTGAGGACAACTTGTTTATTCTTAAAAAAAAAAATAACAACCACAAAACCTAGAGTATCCAATGAACAGGCATTAAAACACACTAATAATCAGTAACAAAATAAGACTGTCCACAATTACTATTCAAATTTATTTTGAAGTGTCTGTCCAGTGCAATAAGATAGGAAAGTACACAACTTTTAAAGTAGTAATGTAAGATTTGGACAAGGTAAGAGTGTTTTGATAGAAATAATGTTACACATATGAGACACAAACATTCATATACATTACAAACAAAGAAACAATACAAAATGCCAGTTATTTGGCCTACTTCTGAAATTATCAAAAAAGATGGGCAAGATATTAGAATTTTTAAAAAAGCATTATTAATTTTTAACAAACAACAGAAAATGCAATTTAAAAGAAGTTTAAATAGCAAGAAAATAACAAAATTTCTAAAAATATGTCATAGATACATAACAGCTATATCGCTAAAAAGACTATTAAAAGTAGTTGACAGATATGAAGAAAGATAAATAAGGAAAATCATATTTTATAATAAAAGACAAAATTTACAAAATATTAAACTGTAAATTTATCTAATTTTCATTAAAATATTGATTTTTTTGTTTTTCATGAAATTTGATAAAAAATTTCCAAAAGATATTTCAAATAGCAAATGACAAGAAATATGTAAGTCGTTCCTTTACTGAGTCTCATCTTCAATTTGATAGTTAGATTTTATTATGAATATTGACTAATTTAGAAAAAAATAGCTAATATTTTGATTTTATATTTTAATACATTTTTTATTTTAAAATGTTTTTCTCACAAACATTGTACATCAAAGTGAAATATTAATTAATTGACTTTTGAAACAATTTTTAAAAATGTCTTTATATTATTTATAATTTTGAAGAAACTGTCTCCTATAATGCACAGGTATAACATCATGATGAATAATAATAAATATTTGCTATTATTTGCATAAACACTAATAGTGAAGGAAATATAAGTGTCTCAATTTACAATATTACAATTCATGTTGAAATATCATAAAATGTTTTTTATTATTATTATTTTAAGATATACAAACATTCATATACATTAACATATTATTAACATATAAAATTTATGTTTTACACATATTTAAATGTCTATATTATTAAGTCAAAAATTCTTTTTTCTTTGGAGTCGGAGTCTCACTCTTTTGCCCAGGCTGGAGTGCAGTGGCACACTCATGACCACCAATGCCTTGACCTGCTGGGCTCAAGCTTTTCTTCCACCTCAGCTTTCCAAGTAGGTGGAACTACAGGCATGCGCCACCATGTCCAGCTAATATTTTTATTTATTGTAGAGACAAGGTCTGATCATGTTACCAGGTTGATCTCAAACCTGTGGGCTCAAGCAGCTCTCTCGCCTCCACCTCCCAAAATGCTAGGATTACAATGTGAGCCACTGCGCCAGGTCTCAAAATTTCTTAAATTTTTTTTTTATGTATTTCAGAGGCTAAGACTAAAAGAAATGCTAGTCGTTTCAACAAATTACTAATAAGCTGATCACAAGCTGCATGGAATTAAACAGTGTTTTAAGAATGCTACATTTTAATCAAAATGGACTTTTTTTTTTACTGTTTCTTCCTTTAATTACATTCAGTTCCATGAAGATTTAACTTAATTATTTCCTTTGAAAACATTTGTTCTCAAGTTACTATGAATAGCAGGTAACAAAATATAATTTGATATTTTTATTTTGAAAGTAAATCACACAAAGGAGGAAAGGCACTAGCACTCATTTAGAAGTTAGAGATCAAGGAAAATGTCTTTACAAAAATATGTGACACACCACCACTTAAAAGAAAATCCCTGACATTAATTGTATCATATACAATTATGAACATGTAAAAAATTACTCAGTCCCTTTGAGGCACTTTTACTTTACACATAAAATAGAGATAACAAAATAAGAATATCATTACTATTATTAAGCCTCACTAATTTTTTTGGATTAATAATCTATGATAATTTGAAGATCCAACAAAAAAGCCCATTTCTGATGCTAAGCAGTTCTATGTAGTAATCATTATTCACATATAATTATGAAAGTGTTATTTTATCATGATAGTACTTTATTACATCACAACTAAGATACATCTCTTTTAAAGTCAGTTATACCTCACTATTTGTAAGTGTACTGACAATTTGAACCTAAAATCTTTTTCTTTCAGCGTCAAAGTTCTAAAGATTAGACCTTGCATCCATAATATGTACATAACATATTTTAATAAATTTGAATTCATATAAATTCATATATAGACTTGTGTGTATGTGTATACAGCTTTGTGTTCCCCCAATTAGTCTCAATTAATTAAAAGTCATTGTAAATACACAGTATTACAATAAAATGGGTTTATCATCAAAGACATTTGTTTCCTCATTGCATTATAAATATGTTTTGGTCAGAGCAATTATGTACATTTATGTAGTGAAATTATTGCATTAAGTGATTTAGTCATCAAAACACTAATTTTTGTTATCACAATATAAATATAAAATTGATTACAAATCATCAAGGTAAAGCTATTTGCAATGGAAATGTAATTGAGATGATAAGATGAGGAAATTAATGTTGAGATAAATTAGGTTATTTAAAACACTTTATGTTGTGATTGTGTTATTTTAAATTTCACTTTCACTTAAGGAATTTAAATATGCCCCAAGATAATCCTTAAAATACATGATTTTCACTTTTGTGATATTTCTACAATTTTAAATCAACTTCATCTTTAATCAATTTCTTTTTAAGAAGCAAGCATACCCAAGTCTCAATTGACAAATAATTTGCATTTAGAGGATTTGCTGCTATAGTGTTTCTCCTCTCTAGTATGCTCCACATTGCCTTCATAGAAAACCTGAAAACAGTGTAAGCATTCCCTTGGTCACAACTCAACATTATCTTACTATAGGATAGAACTACAGTATCTTACTATGACCTACAAAACACTTTCCTAAATTAACCTTTTTTTTTTAACTTTCTTATACTTGATTGTCTCCCCTCCCTACTACTTACTAATTCACGTACTCATTTATTCATTATATATTTATTAAAGTTTTATTCTTTGTTGAAAGTTGCTTTGGTGCTATACATACTTGAACAAATATATTTATTATTACTTAGGGTTCATATTTTATCACTACTAAACTCCTAATTTCCTGAATGTATCATGCTGTTACACATCCTAATGTACATGTTTAAGTTTTACTTCTCTTTAGTTAGCATACTCTTTACCACCATGTTCACTTGCCAAACATTCTATAAATTATTCAGAATTCTGTTCAGGCATAATCACTATGAAGTTTATATTAAAAAATCACCATTCGTAAGCATGTTTTGATTAACTTTGCACATGTATCCAGTGCGAATGGATCCATTTGTCAGGACAAAATATACTTATAAAGGGGAGCAAGAAAACAGAAAACAAAAACAAAAAACTATTATAAGGCTGAGTATCTTCTACTTAGGACTACATAGGGTACAAACAATGTCTCAAACTTTTAGGAAAAAAGATAAAAAATCCAATTGTCTATTATTTTATTATGGTTGCTGCAGCTATTGCTTCTTATTGCTTACTGCTGCTTACTTCTTATTGCTGTAATATGTGGTCCTCAAACATTTGGCCAGCAAATTAGAGCCATACTAGAGTTAAATCTTGCAGATTCAAATGACAGCACAGATCAATTTAGTGATTTAAAAGATAGAAACACCACTAATGATACTTCTTTTATGGTGTTACATTCAACATAGCATGTTTACACCTGAGTTTTTCAATCCATAGCTCTTAAGGTTCATACAGTTTTAAAATAACTCCCAATAATTCATGTAGATATTGTACTTTAAAGTTGCAGCACAGGAGGTGCATTTTCTAAAGTAATTTCAGTATCTACCTTTATTAGAACCAACTAAAACTTTCCCTGGTTCTTGATCCTGTGTCTCCCAAAGATTTTAACTAGTTTCCTTTTCAGCCCATGAAACACAATAAGATCTCTGTAACTGTTCTTTAACACAAAGGCTTAATATCTCAAGGACTTAATTTCTCAAATGGAAAAGAGTTGTTTTTAGGTTGTCTTGGTATGTACACATTTATAAAACATCTTTTCTTGTGCCCTGTCAGTACAAATGGCTCCGTACTCTTGGCCTTTGTTGTGGCATCTTTAACTTCTTCCATTTACCCTCTAGCATGCAATCTATGGGTTGGGGAAACTTCTGTAAATCTATATTAAATTGAGAATTATAGGTGACCAAGTCGATAGCATTGCTAGAACAGAGAGCATTAAAAGGCAAATTCCACAGGCATTTAATCTATGACTCCCCATTATGCTAAATATTTTTCTGGCTTTACTTAATATTTTGTAATAATGTATTTATGCACCTGACTAAACTTCAATGTGAACTCTTTTAAGCCAGGAGCCATATTTACTCATCATTCTATCTCAATTTGCAGTGATTTGTGTTATTAATGTTGTTTTTCTTCTGTGAGCACATTATGGTTAGTCTATTATTGTAGTTGCATTGGAAATGTTGTTTTATAACTCATAATGTAGGCTTAGACCTGAATATAAATTTTAGAATGTAATGTATATGGTAGTTGAATCTATTACTATTAAGATTACACATAGGGATATGTAGCAAGGAACCAAATATAGACCTTTGTCAACATTGGCAGAGTGAACGGAGGAAGAGCAGTTTGTAAATCAATACATCTAGAAAGAGGTTAACAACCAGAAGAAAATACCAACAGGGAAATCTTAGATAAATCAAGTTTAAAAACATTGCAATAGTGGAAAGTACTGCAAACAGTTATGTTAAATGATAAAAAATGTAAGATCCAGGACTTAGAATACCTTATAAATATTCAGAAGTTTATGAGAAAAGATTTAGAATATAAAGTAAGAGGTTAAAAAATAGAAAACGATTAAATGAAACAAGGAGAGCAGCAAAAAATGAAAAAACAATCTGAAAATTTAGTCAGAAGTTAAAAAATAGTAGAAAATAGTGAAAGTAAACAAGAGGAACACCCAAATTGTTATTTTAAGCAGATATCTCAAGAAGTAGATATAACAAGAAAACAATGCTTCAAAGTTCCTGTGAGGCCCAGTTGCCCATATATGGGAACTTTCCAAAGAAAAATCCTTACCAATATGGAACAGTGTTTTACAGATTGCACTAACCAATCCCAGGCTATACCTAATTTATCAAAGGTAGGAACCTGACAAAGAGGAATCTAGTTCTTTTAGTTGTGAAGAAAACATATTCTAGGCAGGATTCACAAAAAAGCTCAAACAGGTATTTTCCGATTGAGTATTTTTTCTGAATTTTTCTTTTTGAGTCGGAGTCTCGCTCTGTTGCCCAGACTGGAGTGCGGTGGCCGCTCCCGGCCACCGCAGCCTCGACCTGCTGGGCTCCTGTGATCCTTCCGCCTCAGTCTTCCAAGTAGCTGGAATTACAGGCACGCGCTACCATGCCCAGCTGATTTTTTGATTTATTGTAGAGATGAGGTCTCACTTGCCCAGGCGGGTCTCGAACCCGCGGGCTCAAACAATCCACTCACCTCAGCCT
>CAUYQG010186965.1:0-10686 GCA_963574415.1 Tarsius wallacei
CTGCCAGGGGAGGGAAGAGGACTCACTTCATCAATAAGGGTACCTGATCTCACACTGGGTGAAGTGGAGACCAAAGTGGGGCCCAAACTTCACCTGTACAATGACCACTTGTATACCTAAACCTGAATTGTACCCCACATCTTTTTTTTTAATTTTTAATGTTTTTATTTTTTTATTGTAGAGACGAGGTCTTGCCAAGTTGCCCGGGTGAGTCTCGAACCCACGGGCTCAGGAAATCCTCTTGCCTCAGCCTCCCAAAGTGCTGGGATTACAGGCTGAGCCACCAAGCCCGGTTTTGTTTTGTTTTTTTAATTTTGAATATGTGGGGTAGAATTCAGGGTTAGGTATACAAATGTTCATTACGCAGGTACCCTTGTTGATGAGGTGTGCCCCCCCCAGGACTACTGCCAATCCCTTTCTTATACAACAGTTGTTCAAGGTCCGCTTATGAGTGAGAACATGTGATGCTCAGTTCTTTGTTTCTGTGATAGATCACTCAGTATGATAGCCTCTAAGTTCATCCAAGTTGCTGCGAAGTTCATAATTTTTTCCTTTTTTATGACTGCATAATATTCCATCGTGTATATGTACCACATTTTTTTAAATCCAGTCCTCTTTTGATGGGCAGCATGGTTGGTTCCCACCTTTTTAAAATAAAATAAATAAATAAAAATTTAAAAAGTATTGTAAATATTATAAAACTTTTATAAATATAAAACTATAAACTAGAAATACGTGTATTGGTTATAAGGTTCACTGTTTGGGGAATGGGGCCACCAGAAGTCCAATCCCTACCGTACGCAATATAACCACAATATACGCATGTAACCAGCATTCACCTGGATCCCCTGAATCTAATTTTTAAAATATTTTTAAAATGATCGGTTTCTCTGAATTCAAAGGAAGACTACCACCTCAATAAGAAACAGCATCAAAGGGGGTGCTTTTTCTATTTATAAACACTAGAATGAAAAGGGACCTTCAGCCTCCGTTGTGCCAACATCAGCCTTGAGACTGTGGCCCCTGATTCCCCTAAGAGGTCCCCTCTTCCAGGAAACCGACACGACTCACTGCCCCAAGCAAGGTGTGATTCTTCATGCTGGCAACGTAGTTCTCTCTAGAATTGTGTCTGTAACTACATCCATTCCCTAGAAGCAGGGGAAGTGGAGACTCCTGGCCTATGGAACAGGCATCTGTCATTGGACACTCCCACTTGATCCTCTACACAGAGGAAGCATAGGAAACAGAGTTTCTACAAAGGTTAATTCTTGGTTTTTGCTGAGCACTAAAGTCAAAGGAGAGGATTAACTGCTTTGTGGATGTGTTGTGTTTAAAAAGAGAATAAATCCAGGTTGGTGGCTCAACCATGTAATCCCAACTGCTTGGGAGGCTGATGCTGGAAGATCGCTTAAGCTCAGGAGTTTGCGGTCAACCTGGGCAACATAGTGAGATCCCATCAAGAGATGGGGGGGTGGGGGGGCAGAGAGAGAGAGAGGGTGAGCACACATAAAACTAGTACATTCAGTCATTCAGTGGCTCTTATATTTGGAGACAAAGTCTGGTGGTGAAAGAAAGTATCATTAAGAGAAGAGCGCTTCTTAATTTCTCTTGGAAAAAGTGGAAAAATTAATAGGATTGAGATTGTCTTTGCATTTTGAAAGTCCTTATGATGGTTGTCCATAGAATGCTGAACTTTAAATGGACATGGTGGCTCATGCCTCCAATCCCAGCACTTTGGGAAGTCAAGGCAGGAGGATGGCTTGAGCCCTGGAGTTCAAGATCAGCCTGGGCAACACAGCAAGACCGCACCTCCTCAAAAATAAAAATTTAAAAATTAGCTGGGCATAGTGGTGCACACCTGGAGTCCCAGCTACTCGGGAGGCTGAGGCGAAAGGATGGCCTAAGCCCAGGAGGTCGATGCTGGGGTGAACCGTGATCATGCCACCACACTCCAGCCTGGGCAACAGAGTGAGACCCTGACTCAAAAACCACAACAACAAAGTTAAAGAAATGCATGTTGGCAGGATGCCTTTCGGTGCTATCATTGGACACAATATTAACTCTTCCCATGGTCCACAGAGGTCTGAGAGAGGGCAGAGGGGTGTCAGAAGGCCTGGATCTATCTGTGGATCTATTTGGAACCTGCCACTAACCCCCTGGTATCTCGGGCTGCCACGTTCAGTTTCCACTTCCCCACCCGTGAAAGGTAGGTCAAAACACACCCTTTACCTTCCCCCAAGGAATATGACTACCCAACATAATTAAGGAAGAACTTGGAGGTTCCTGTATTAAAAATATTATTACAGGCCGGGCTCGGTGGCTCAGCCTGTAATCCCGCGCCTTGGGAGGCTGAGGTGAGTGGATTGCCTGAGCCCGCGGGTTCGAGAACCGCCTGGGCAACTTGGCGAGACCTCATCTCTTCAATAAATCAAAAAATTAGCCGGGCGTGGTAGCGCACGCCTGTAGTTCCGGCTACTCGGAAGGCTGAGGCGGAAGGATCACCGGAGCCCAGCAGGTCGAGGCTGCGGTGGCCGGGAGCGGCCACTGCGCTCCAGTCTGGGCGACGGAGTGAGACGCCAACTGAATAATAAATAAATAAATAAAAATTAAAAAAATAAAATGAAAGTATTGTTACAATCCCATCCTCCTTGCAAAATGGAAAAAACAAGGTAGGACGTTTGTCGTTTGTCAATAACCCCCAAGTCAAGGTACGATTACGACGGCTAACGGCTAAAGGCCAGACAAGGCCAGGACTGGTGGCACAGGCTCTGCCGTCCAACCATCTCTTGCCCTGGTGAGCTGGAAGCGCTTGGGCAATCTATGTAAGCACCCCACGGCTTAGCTTGCTCATCTGTGAAATGGGTATAATCACACTCACTACCTCACTCCTAGTTAATTAACGATGTATAAAGCTTTTGAAAATATGAAGTGCAATGTATGCGCTAATTACTATAAATTCAAAAAAAGCACCACGGCTCAATTTTTAATTACCTATATATTTTTATTGAAAATACATAAAGCCCATAATAAAATTAACCTGGGTGTCAAAAATTACTGCTGGCCTGTGCTGTCTTGTTCGTCCTTCTGACAGAACTACGGTAGCAATTTCCTGAACTAAAGTAATAATTTTATTTCAGTGGTAGAAGTTTAACCAATATGACCAGGCCCAACCAGCGATTTATGGTGTTATAAAACAGCGTCTCCCATGCTTGCCTCAATTTCCCTTCGTTTTTATAACTCAATTAATGTAACACAAGAACCTATTACCAAAATATCATAAAACTCAACAGTTTTATGTCAGTGTCATTTCAAAGGGTCTAAGTGGCACTTTAGGAGGCTGAGGCAGGAGGATTCCTTGAGCTCAGGAGTTCGAGACCAGCCTGGCCAATGTAGCGAGACCTCATCTTTACAAAAAAATCAAAAATTTAGGCAGACATGGTGGCATGGGCCTATAGTCCTAGCTACTTGGGAGGCTGAGGCTCAAGGAGGCCTGAGCCCAGGAGGTCGAGGCTGCAGTGAGCCGTGATTGTGCCACTCCAACCTGGACGTCAGAGCAAGACCCTGTCTCTAGATAAAAAAATAAATAGTCAGGGAAGCGTAAGGCCCTGCACATGAGTGGGTGATTCACTTGGGACCAGGGGACCTCGGGAGGAGAAAGACGCATGATACTGCCCTTTCCTTGAAACCAAGCAAGGCAAGCAGGGCACTTTCCTGCCCCCTGTTTGACTGTCTTTTAGGCTGCAGACAATCTCCAGATATTAAGGAATCACCTAAGTACCACCTTCCAAGTAACAAGTCCCATCTCCCATGGACCATTCTACAGGGTACGGCGTCATTTGACAGAAAGCATGCCTCTGCAGAGGTGACAACGAGGGAGATGAATTCCGTGCTTTTAGTGGCAAACATGCCCTGTCCTGCTTGGAAAGTTGGCCCCTGTCACAGTGTCTGTTCTCACTCCTGCTCTGTCCTCCACTGCCCACAAGCCTCAAGCGACACAAGACACACACTGCCTGCAGTGGGACCGGCCCCAGGAACATGGCTGCTGCCACTGCACCATTGTGGTGGCTTAAAATCACATCACCAGTTCACTTGGCACACACCCGGGATCTGGGGGGAACAGGCATGAGCGGTTAAATGGGGCGGTGGTACGCATCCCGTTAGGCGAGGCGTCTCGTGTTCCCAGAAAGTCTCTTCCCAACTTCAAAGATGGGGAGGCTGAGAAGGAGAGGAGATGTAATCAGCTTCCTCCAGAGTTGTTTTCTCTTTTTAAGAGCTCGATTACGATGCGTATGAAACATTTTAAAGTTTGAGTGCTACCTATAAACCTGTTCCCTTTATACTAATTGCTCTCCATAAAAGTAGATCAAGAAGTAAGACTCTCGCCCAGTTCAAGTTCCAGCATGCCTGCTGGGCACACGTTCACAGCGCCTAGGTGCCATCTGACAGGCCCTTTGGAAAGAGATAGATAGCCTGATGGATAAGCGATAGGTAGACAGATACATCATATTAAGAGGCAAATGGTCTTGCAAGGTGATGGAAAATGGGATTCAGTAAACAGTTTGTCATCACAGACATTTCATAAGAGAAAATGCTTGGAAGGGAGGAGACACCCTGTTGCCATTGTGTGATTCACCAGAAATTCAGGCCGCTCCGCCACGGACCCACACACACCTTCCGACATCTTTGAACTGGAATCATAACAACCATGTCAACAGCTGACACAGGAACCCACATGAACCGACTTGCGATGAATTTCCTCCACATTAGCTGCGTTTTAGAAACAAGGTGCCTCTGGTCCAGATGACCCTAACTCTTCCTCTCAGGGATTCCATGAGCACAGCCACCAGCTCTGATCTCAGATACTGCTACACTCGAGGAGACCACCAGCCAGAGCTGGTCAAAACCAAGCAGCACCTCAGAGCTCTTCATCTGGGATTGACATTGACAATGAGTCGGCTTCAGACCAGACACATGGGACGTGGTTGCTCAGAACGTCTCTCGTGCTGAGTGAAGGGTTCAAAGCCTCGTTCCTTCCCTGAAACAGCATCGCACAAGACTGAGACAGTGTTGAATACCTTGGTTAAATCCTGCGTGGTCCACTGGGAACCAGGGCTTCTTGTTACACCTTAACTCTTTCATAGGAGAGGATTCGCCGTCAGAGTATCTGCTAACTCTTTTCTAAGCCGTCCCAGTTTCTAGGCGAATGGCAAACAGCGCTGCTGATAAAACGCCAACTCCTTTGGCTTAAGCCACCAAACCCTGGTGACGTGGCACGATTTGTGCCAAGATACCCTCGATTTTGCCCAGGCCATCCGTGGACCATGACAACAAGCAGGATCAGAGCTCTTTTAGGAATATGGCCCTAAAACATTGATTTATTAATAAGGGTCCCTCTGTGCAGTGTCTGATAGGAAGAATGGAGAGGAGGGTGTGTGTGTGTGTGTGTGTGTGTGTGTGTGTGTGTGTGTGAGTTTTCGTTCCAGTGTCAGCACCAAACTGCTAACATTTTTTCCTGCAGGCAAATTCACCACTAACGGCTTTGGAACAGATAGGACTTTCCCAGTGGCTCTTATGCCAAGATCCATGATTTCATATACACAGAAGGAATCGGGCATTGGGCCTATAACAATGAGATGGATTTTAGGTTCATGAGCGAAAGGTAACTCATTGTATCTCTCAGCGGTTCCATCAGCATTCTGCAGACATTTAAAAGATGGCCTTTGCTAGTCCCTGAAGATGAATTCTGCAAGAATTACGGTACCAGGGAAGAGCTCTTGGGTCCTGGCTCCCGGGCCAGCGGAAGGTAGCCCACCACAGAAAGATAGAGCACATCTCTAAGTGGCTTGTTGAAAGGATTAAATAGCACGGAAAATCATTGCTCCCCTGTTCATCTGGCGGCACGAGATGCATGCCAGCTTGTAAAAAAATAATGATTATTTTCTTAATTTTACTACCTGGTTAATATTTCTAGGCAGACCACAGTAAAACCAGTTGGGACTAGACACTGTTCATTTATTTGTAAAGCTACTTTCTGGTTTTTGTCAGATGCGTTCCTCTAACTTAACTAATATTCTCAGTTTCTCACTTTGGCCAGTTAAAAAGGTTAAAGATGAAATAAATGAGTAAATAGGTTAAAGATTTTAGAAAAAAAGGAAGAATGCCGCTTGAAGGGAACATTTGAGAGTGGCAGGATTTCATGGGGGTTGCTGAGAGGCAAGAAGTGAGTTCTTCCTGGATTGAAAAGAGACACCTGGCCCACAGGACGTCCTCCTTTGCGTGGTGCTGTACATTTTTCCTCCATCTTACCCTCTCTGGAAAGCAAATCACGGATCTGATTTCTAAAAGAAATTACCACTTGGCTGATACTAGCATTATGGAGCATTGAACACATATGACTTGAAATGATTCATTTTCTTTGCTTAAAGAAAGGAAACTACTTAGATAACCGAATAAAATGTGATAGCACCCTGGAAGTACTAATATCCCCAAACTAGTTCTAACATAGGTAAGATTCCAAACAGGGATAATTTGGGCAGTAGGAATAACAGCAGAGTGTTGACGGGCTTATGCCCAGCAGCTACATACAACGTAAAAATCATATCCAGGAAATAGGCATAATAAAGCAATCTTTTCCTCATGTCCTTCTTTATTAACCTGATGCAATTCTCACCCCTAAAATGAACGATTTTGCCTTATTATCTCAGCAGAGTAATCTGGAGAATCGGGAAGGTAAAGGAAAACATTTGCCTATTTTCAACAAGACAGCCTCAAACTCGTGTATTTTTTTTTTTTTTTTTTTTTGGTCATCCTATATGCCCCAAGCCAAATGAGCACTGTAGGGAAATAAATATGTTTTCAGAATAACAATTTAAAACCAATTGAACCTAAACTAACAGGACTAGGAATAATATTGTCATAGCTATTCAAACGGATTCTGAGTCCCACGGGAAGTTGTAGATAATTCCTATCACACATCACAGCAATCTCAGCTTCTCAGTGATGGGAGAGAATTAACATTCATCCAGAATCTTCTACGTGCTAGAAGAAACCACCATCTCCACAAAAAAAGCTGTATAAGGCATTTTTACTTGCATTGAATCCCCACAACCAGGGCTGACATTCGGCTGTTGTGTTCCAGGACAAGGTACTGCCTGGCGTCCAATACATTTGGCCAGACTTCAGTTCTGATCAGTCTGTGCCCCGAATGACCCGCCAAGAAAACTGTTATTATTATCTCAACATTTAAAAATGGAGAGCTGACGTTCGTGTGAATAAGTAGCTTCCGGAGGGGCACACAGATTTTAAGGGGAAACATCCTGCTTCTCCTTCCCCTCACTCATCTCTTTATGCAATCTACTTCAATTTTTTACTCTGCTGAAAAAGTTGAGGCTGGATTTCAGTGTCATTCCTCCTCCCAAATTGCTCTGGAAAACAAAATGGTGTCACTTGAGTATATTCCCAAGTATTCATTGAGGACCCTTGTTTACAAGGTCGTAGAGTATGACCTATTACATATATGGGAAGGAAATTTTATTTTTTAAATAAGTTCTACAGTACTGAGTATTGAGTGAAGGTTTCCAGCACACGCCAGTTGGATAACTCTTGCCAGGTGCTTACTGTGTAAGGAACATCCATCCATTGCGCAACAGTTAACCATGTAATCAAGAAGCGCTTGATCTGAAATGAAAAACATTATCAGAGTTGGAAGGGACTTTTACGTTCCTCTAATCCCATCTCCCAGCTGATGCCTCAGTGTTTTACGCCATATTCCAAACAAATGACTTTTCAGCTCAGCCTGAATACTTGCAAAGCCAGAGAACTTGTCTTTGGACAACTGGATCTATCAGAAAGTTATTTCTCGGTCGGGCACAGTGGCTCGCATCCCAGTACTTTGGGAGGCTGGGGCAGAGGGATCACTTGAGGACAAGAGCTCGAGACCAGCCTGGGCAACATGGTGAGACCACCAGCTCTACAAAAAAAATTTTTTTTTTAGTTAGTTGGGTGTGGAGGCACGCTCCCGTAGTACCAGCTTCTCCAGAGGCTGAGGTGGGAGGATCGCTTGAGTCCAGGAAGTTGAGATTATAGTGAGCTATGATCGTGCCACTGCACTCTTGATTAAGCAACAGAACAAGGTCCTATTTCAACGGAAGGGAGAGAGGGAAAGTTTTTTTCTTATAGCTACAA
This sequence comes from Tarsius wallacei, assembly GCA_963574415.1. NCBI lineage: Eukaryota > Metazoa > Chordata > Mammalia > Primates > Tarsiidae > Tarsius > Tarsius wallacei. The sequence continues at coordinate 8,185 of CAUYQG010186965.1, forward strand.
AACATTGCCCTTAAGTTGGAAAGATTTTAATACCGCTTCCACAGGGCGACTCTTCAATTGTTTATTCTCATCAACTTTCTCTTTTCCAAGACAGATGGCCCAAGTTCTTCAATTATTTCTTATCTGGAAATTATTTCAGGTGCCCTCATGATCCTAGCTGGTCTTGTAATGCACTCTAACATATATATTTCTCTCAGTCACCGTGCCCTGAACTCACTGAGCATTCCCCATTTGGCCTGGTCACCACATAGCAGAGTTTCTCTTTGCAAGGTAGTTAGAACTAGAGAACACACAGAAACAAAATGTTATTGGAAAGCATTGCAGAGTGATGTATCAGATGCCAAGTAATATGGTCAAAGCCACAAACATTGGACCAAAATGATGCCAAGGCATTCAAACTAGAGGGGTCTTCCCGGGGGAGTTTTGATCAAATACGCCCGATGAGAGTCACAGAGAAGAATTCGGAAAGCATTTGTGTAGGGAAGAGTGCCTATGATGTGGCATCCAGAGAATGGAAAACAGAATCACTTACCCAGAACACAAGCTCTCTGTTAAAGATTCATGGAAGCCAGGCTCGGTGGCTCAGCCTGTAATCCCGCGCCTTGGGAGGCTGAGGTGAGTGGATTGCCTGAGCCCGCGGGTTCGAGACCCGCCTGGGCAACTTGGTGAGATCTCATCTCTACAATAAATTAAAAAAATTAGCCGGGCGTGGTAGCGCGCGCCTGTAGTTCCAGCTACTTGGAAGACTGAGGCGGAAGGATTGCCGGAGCCCAGCAGGTCGAGGCTGTGGTGGCTGGGAGCAGCCACTGCACTCCAGTCTGGGCGACGAAGTGAGACTCCAACTCAGAAAAAATAAAATAAAATAAAATAAAAATAAAAATAAAAAAAATAAAGATTCATGGGAACTCAAAGATTGTGAAAGGAAGAAGAGTCCCTGGGGAGGAGGTGGAGTTGAGAACTAAAATATGTTCATCATCTTTTGAGTGTAGCGGCACTATCCCGACTCACCACAGACTCGACCTCCTGGGCTCCAGCAATCCTTCTGCCTCAGCCTCCTAAGTAACTGGGACTACAGGTGCACGCCACCACGCCTGGCTGCTTTTTTGATTTTTTTGTAGTGGCGGGCGTCTCACTACTGCCCAGGCTTGTCTTGAACTCTGGAACTCAAGCAATCCTCCTGCCCTGGCCTCCCAAAGTGCTGGGACTACAAGAATGAGCCTCCACGCCCATCTCATATATTTCATTTAATCCTCACAAATAACCTATTTTATATGAGGAGGCATGTTTAAGATGTAGAAAGAAGACGAAGTTAGTAGAAGAGGGAGCCAGGAGTCAAACACACGTTCTGTTCTGGCTCCAAAGCCTTGAACCTTTCCTCTACATCTCATGGGAAGAGGAATAGTTAGTAGGAGTTTTCAGAAGTCAGAATGACCATAAAGAAGCTTCTGTTTCCTTGCGACAGAATGTGTTATTAAGCTTCTGTTTTATTGCGACAGGAATTACCAGCAGTAAAGGTTTCAGTGAAGACCCTGTGTTTCAGTCTTATTAAGTTCACGCATACAACGCTAACTTAAGTAAAATTCCTAATCACTAAAAATTCAGGGTAATGGGCAACTCCTTCAGGTCCCTTCCCACTGCAGAAGCTTTTCTGTCCTCAATAAGTCCTGCTTTAAAAAAAAAAAAAATTCAAGGTAATAACTTACAGCCAAAGCTATGTTTCCCTGAACCTGCAAATGGTTTCTAATCAGATCACAATCCTCCCAGGTGAAAGTGTACAAACAACTTTAGTTCCAAAGGAGGTAATTTGGAGAATTTTATAGCATTTTTGCCTTCCTTTTTCATTGGTGAATCACTTCATTTCATGAGCCACCATTTATCTTATCAAGCTTCCCAGCTTTTTCTTTTTTCTTTCTTTCTTTCTTTCCTTTCTTTTTTTTCCTTTTTTTTTTTTTTTGAGTCAGAGTTTCTCTGTCACCCAGGCTGGAGTTCACAGTTCATGATAGCCTCAAACTCCTAGGCTCAAGGGATCCTCCCACCTCAGCTCCCGAGTAGCTGGGACTATAGGTGTATGCCATATCCAGCTAATTTTTTATTTTTTGTATAGATGGGGATCTCATTATTTTTCCCAGACAGGTCTTGAACACCTGGCCTCAAGTGATCCTCCCACCTTGGTCTCCCAACTCTCTGGGATTACAGGCATGAGTCACCATGCCTGGCCTCTTCCCAGTTTTCATATGGAATACCAGTGACCTGTAGCCATCACGTGTTAGAAGTAGGAAGTGGCCTTGGGAGGCTGAGGTGAGTGGATTGCCTGAGCCCGCGGGTTCGAGACCCACCTGGGCAGGCGAAACCTCATCTGTACAATAAATCAAAAAAAAAAAAAAAAAAAATTAGCCGGGCGTGGTAGCGCGCGCCTGTAGTTCCAGCTACTCGGAAGGCTGAGGCGGAAGGATCGCCGGAGCCCAGCAGGTCGAGGCTGCGGTGGCCGGGAGCGGCCACTGC
>CAUYQG010186966.1:0-10723 GCA_963574415.1 Tarsius wallacei
TTTTTATTTATTGTTGAGATGAGGTCTCACCAAGTTGCTCAGGTGGGTCTCGAACCCGTGGGCTCAGGCAATGCACTCACCTCAGCCACCCAAAGCGCGGGATTACAGGCTGAGCCACCAAGCCTGCATCTCTTTAAGAAACAATATGATGCCATTCATTGTTGCAGCAAAAACTCTAAAGCTCTAGGAATTAGTTTAAGAATGCATGAAACTACTAAGTGGAAATATTTTAAAGCCTATCAAGGAGCATATAAAATAGTTAGAATAAATGGAGTGAAATTCCATATAAAAGGTGGAATGAGTAACATTACAAAGATGTTATTTCCCATATGAATCTATACATTTAATTAAATCTCAATCAAAACAATTTTTGGATTTTTTTCAGGTCCTTGGTATATTTATTCTCAAATTTACAAGTAACAATAAAAATCTGAGGGTAGCTAAGTCAAATGAAAATGAAGAGTAAAAAGAGAGCACTTGTCTTTTCAGAGACTAATAATAATGAAAGTCCATAATAATGCAAAATAGTGTGGTTTTAGTGCAAGAACAGACAAAAAATCCAATGTAAAAGACTAGACAACATGTAGGTCAGAGAGAGACTTACATTTATAAAAAAACTTAATACAAGAAAACAGTGGCATTAAAAACCAGTGGGAGATTTTTTCCATTTATTTATAGCTTCATATATGTCTATTAGGGCTATTTGATTTGTGGAATATTTTCATCTTGCAAAGCAAAATGCAATATCCATGAAATCTCACCTATCCATTTCCACTTCCACTTAAACCCTGAAAAGCACTATTATATTTTTTGTTTCAGAGTTTGATGACTTTAGATATATCAGTGAAATTATGTGATATTTGTCTCTTGTTACTGGCTTATTTCACTTAGAATAATGCCCTCCAGATTTATTCTAATTGTAGACACTACAAGCTTTTCTGCTTTTTAAAGGTTAAAATAATATTCCATTGTTTGTGTATTCCAAATTGTCTTATTTGATGAAAGATGTTTGGGATGTTTCCAACTGTTAGCTTTTGTGAATAATGTTGTGGTAAATATAGGTGTGCAAATAACTCTTCATTTGTCTGTACATGCAAGGATTTATTACTGTGCTGTTTCTTTAGTGTATCTGTCTGCCTTTCTGACAGCCCTAAACTTTGACTACTATAGGTTTATAATGGGTTTTTAAATCAGAAATTCTCATGCCTCCAGAGTTATTTCTTTTTAAGATTTTCGTGCTCTTCATAGACCGTGGAGAATTGATATGCGTTTCAGGGCTGCTTTTTCTATTTGTGGAAAAAAGTGACATGGGAGATTTGGCAGGAATTATGGTGAATCTATGGGTCACTTTGGTTAGTATGTGAGTGTTTTCAATATGGTCTTTCAAACTTTGTATAAGATCATGTTCAAAGTATATTGTATAATGTCCACATATTCATACATTTTTCTGGTTTTCTTTCTGCTTTTAATTTTTTGTTTCATTCCATTCAGTTCAGAAAAGATAGTTTGTAAGACTTTAATCTTGTAAAATTTATTAAGTCTTGTTTTGTGGCCTAACAGGTTATCTATCCAGGAGAGCAGTAAATGAGCTATTTAGAAGGTCGTATATTCTTCTGTAGAATGGAGTGTTCCCTACATATATGTCATTAGGGCTATTTGATTTATGTATTGTCTTGTTCAAGATCTCTATTTGCCCATTAATATATTTTCTGGCATTTTAATTCATTACTAGAAGTAGGGTATTAAAGTTTCTTAATATTAAAAAATACAGTGGGGAAGAATGGAATTCTTGGGGGTGTTGGAAAAACTGGTTCATTATATTGAGGATAATTAAAGAGAATTGCAATATAATATCATATATAAAGATGGAAACCAGATGAATTACACTCTTACATGTGACATATGAAGCTATAAATAAATGGAAAAAAACTACAGGAGAGTAACTATGAACTGGAAGGAAAATAATTTCTTAAGTAAGACTCTTCATTGTTAAAAAAGACAAAAAATTAAATGGATTTAATCATAATTATGAATAAACAAGCAGACATATAAAAGACTGAGAGATGATATTTGCAATGTTTAACAGATGAGGTTCTAAAATCTAGAGTATACAGTGATCATTTTCACATCAACAAGAAAAATATAAGAACTTCAATAGAAAAATGTTCAAGAGAGCCAAAAGCTAATAAGCATATGAAGATATACTCAAATTCACTAGTTATCAGAATTGAAAAATAATCAATATTTCACTTTACATTTGTTAGCTTGGCAAATAAGAGAAAGAAGAATAAAGACAAATGTTGGCAGGAGCATGGCACTATAGGGACCCTTGAGCACTGCCAGTAGGAATGTAGACTGGTGCAAAACTCTAAAGAGCAAACTGCCGTGATTTAGTCAAGTTAATGAATATTCTATGACCCTGTAATCTTGCTTCTAGATGTATATCCCAGGACATTCGCATATAGATATATAAGAGCTCATGGAGGAGGATGTTTTTGCACTGTCATTTGCAGTGGTGGGAAGTTTGAGGCAATCTGAGAGTCCATGATTTGACTTGTAAATGTGACAGAGGCACACCATGGGGCTGTTTAGAAACAACTAGAATTACTCATAGTGGCACTGAAAGGTTTAAAAAAACATAATCTGAGTAAAAAGGCTAAGAAAATGAATGCGACCTATAATACAAGATGATTTATATAAATTATAAATGCAACAAAACAACTGTATTCATGCACAAAGTTAAAATTAAACACAGTAGAATGAGGAAGGGTAATAAGGAATGGGGAGTGAGTGTACAAATTTGTGAGTGAGTAAGGAAGCAAGCAAACAAACATGAGAAAAAGTGGCCCAGTGTTGGCAATATTCATCGGCTAGGGCATGTGGTTAATTCAACCTTTGCATTTGAAATCTATAAGAAAAGTACTATATTAGCCAACTTCACTCTTTGCTAGTGATGTTAGCTATACTTTTCTTTTTACTAATTGACTGACATTTATAATTCACTTAACAAACTGAGTGCTAGGAGACAACCTGGGAACTGGGGACTCAGAAGAAGAGTGCCATTCTGAGGTCTGAAAATTGCAACTATATCAATAGGACTCTGAGTGAAATCTCCCCAGCTTCTTCCAATCCTTACCTGTGGAATGTGGTACTAAGTCATCCTACCATCTACAGTCATTTTTTTTTTTAAGCTACTGCCTGGCACAGCTAAAGCTCCCTGTATGATGGTCAAGTGTTTTCTTTTAGAATATAAATTCCTGGGGACGGAATGACACCTGTAAAATCCTAGGTTGGTGGAGATGGAAATGATTTTAGAATTTACTCATTTCACAGGTTTCAAAATAGTACTTCCCTGGGGATCTTAGGGACCACCTCAGGAGGAGTTGGGGGGCTGAGGGGAACACTGAATGGAAGGGGCTCTAGTTTTTCATTATTCAGATAAATTATGCTATTTATGTGTTTTATACATTGAATAACTGCATAGGAGTAGTATAAAGATGTAGTTGGGATAATATACTCACTTTAAGTAGGGAAAAATCAAGACTCAGAGAGGGAATGATTTATCCAATAACACAAACTAAGTTATCAATAGAAGTGATATGACAATCCAGCCTTACTAGGAGTTTTCTCTTTTTTTTAAATTTTTTTTTGAATTGGAGTCTCACTTTGTCACCCAGGCTGGAGTGCAATGGCATGTTCACGGCCACACCAGTGTCGACCTGCTGGGCTCCAGGGATCCTTCTGCCTCAACCTTCCAAGTAGTTGGAACTACAGGCATGTGCTACCATGCCTGGCTAATTTTTTATTTATTGTGGGGACAAGGTCTTGCCAAGTTGTCCGGACTGGTCTTGAACTTGCAGGCTCAGGCAATCCACTCGCCTCGGCCTCCCAAAGTGCTGGGATTACAGGCTGAGTTGCAGAGCCCAGCCTCTTCTCTTCTTACCACTCTTATATGACAGCTTATGTTCCATGCTGCTCTGAACATGTTCAGAAGTTGAGGTGAGGCCATAAAATCTGGAGTTTTCCTTGGCAGGCCTTGTTTTGGGAACAACCTGGAGCTAGGCTGTGCCAACAGAAGCTGGATTCTACTTGTCAGCATCAGGGCAGCTACAACTGACCCTCCCAAAGTGAGAACCCCTTCTTTCCTTGGTATCTTACCATCAATAACACCACCCATGTTATGTAAATGGAGAAGGAGAAATTTTAGAATGTGGACACTGTGGCACTGGAAGTTTAGGCAGTGTTCCTAATGGTCAAGAAGTAAGATGATCTAATTTGTAGTCTTAGCTCTGCTGAGCCTCAGATTTTGTTCTTGTAAAAAAAAAGGACATTGTATAAAATAATTTCTCAGTTTCTAACACTCCAGGGTTGTATGACTTTGGTACAGTGATGGGATTGAAGACAATAGCTACTCACTCAGAAAGGTGGTGATGACCTTCAGGGTGGTCACTCAAGGGTCTAGGCATCTTCTCAGTTTCACTGGCCTCGGCGAGGGGAGGAAAGAGAGCTGAGGAAACAGGCAGAGTTATATCCAGTGAGGAGGGAAAAGGTATGGCTTGCAGTAGGAAGTGACGGGATTTTTCACACCCTGGGAGTTGTGTGTGTGGTTGTCATCTCAACTACTTCCCTCTCTTCCTTTAGGATCGTAATCTTTCAGTGTAGCCCAAAGCATCAGGGAATTGAGGTTGTCTTCCATCTCTAGCTATAATAACTGACCCATTCATGTCATCAAATAGTGAGGAAGGGATGGAGAGCTGGAAGGAGGTTATTGCCCTTCAGGTAACCTCACTCCAAGGAGACAGGCAGTCTTTCCATCTACCACCCCAGGGAGCTCATTAAAAAGGGAGGCTTGGGAGAAGAGTAGAGACGGTGGAAGCTCAGGATTCCAGGGTGACAAGTTTCTTCTAATCTCAGATAATTAGTGACTTGTTATTATTGTGATTTTGAAAAAGATTGACATAAGTTAGTAGAGAAGGCTTGGGCCTCAGGCTGTTCTTGGGATGCTGGGAGAGGATATGTGATACTCTGTAAAAGAACCTGGAAGTGAAGATGGCTGGGTTCCCGTCAGCCAATGAGTAGCTGTGATTTTGGAAAAACTCTTTGCACCCTTGAATTTTAGGTTTCTCATCTGTAACATAGGTTTAGTAATACTGGTATGCCAGAGAGGGTTGCCTGGAGAACTAGATAAGCTCAAGGATGAGAATATGCTGACATAATTATTTATTGAATACTTACGTGACACTTCATATACAGCTTCTCAAATACAGTGTTCTTGTTTTTTTAGGTGAGGGAATTGAGGCTTAGTCTTATATATAATTTGCCCAAAGTCACATTGTTGTGACTGGAGCTATATAAGTGCTGGAGCTGGGTTCAAATCCAGATTGTCTTGCTCCTAAATTCCATGCTTATTCTGCTTGGTTGTGCAAAGACTATACACTGGGGAATGTCTTTGATGACCCTTTCTTGTTTTCCACTCCAAGGTACTTAGCTGTTCTGCAAACTTAGCTACACTCTCCCCTTTCCTTGTTCGGGTTATGCTGACCAAGCTGCTTCTCTTCTGTTAAAATGGTTCCATGTGGGTAGGGTTGTGTCTTTTTCTTAGTTCACTGGTGCATCCTTCAGCATGTAACACAGGGACTGGCTCATAGTGGATATTGAAAAACCATTTATAAATAATGTATCAGGAACAGAATTTTTTTTTTAACTTTATTTTATTATAAAGATTTGGGATACAAAGACCAGGTACTGCTTGTATTGCCATGAGCCCCCACCTTCATTCCTCCTTTGGCAGTGTCTCACAACTGCCTCTCTTGTGCTCTTGTGGTCAATGTTCGGGCCTCACTTATGAGTGAGAACGTGGTATTTTGTTCTTTGTTTCTGTGATAGATCGCTAAAAATGATTGTCTCCAATTCCATCCAATTTGCTGAGAAATTCATGACTTTGTCCTTTATGGCTGCGTAATATTCCATTATGTGTATGAACCACATTTTCTTTATTCAGTCTACTTTCGATGGGCATAAAGATTGGTTCCATGATTTTGCTATTGTGAACAGTGTGGCAATAAACATAGGTGTGCAGGTGTCTTTTTTGCAGAATGATTTGTGTTCCTTCAGGTATATTCTCAGGAAGGAAATTGCTGGATCATGTGGAAGGTCAATTTCTAGTTCTCTTAGATATTGCCACACTCTTTTCCATAGAGGTTGGACTAGTTTAGACTCCCACGCCAGCATCTATTGTTTTTTCGATTTATTAAGGATACCCATCCTTACTGGGGTAAGGTGGTATCTCAGTGTGTTTTGATTTGTATTTCTCTGATGACTAGTGAGGCTGAGCATTTTTTCATGTATCTGTCGGCCGCTCGTATGTCTTTTTTTGAGAAGTAGCTATTCATATCCTCTGACCATTTTAAAAAATAGAGCTGCTTGTTTTTTTCTTTCAGCTCATTTGAGTTCCTTGTAGATCCTGGATGTTAGGCCTTTGTCAGATACACAGTTAGCAAATAATTTTTTCCCATTCTGTGGATTGCCTCCCTGTTCTCTTGATGGTTCCTTTTGCTGTGAAAAAGCTTTTAAGTTTGAGGTCCCACTTGTCTGTCTTACCTTTTATGGCATAAGCTTTTGAGGGTATGATCAAGAATTGCTTGCCTACTCCAATGTGCATAAGGTTGTCTCCAGTGTTTTCTTCCAAGATTCGTATAGCTTGAGGTTTTATGTTTAGGTCTTTGATCCATTTAGAGTTGATTTTTGTATATGGTGGTAGGTTGGGGTCCTGTTTCATTTGTCTGCATGTGGTCAGCCAGTTTTCCCAGCACCATTTGCTAAACAAGGTCTCCTCTCCCAAGTGGTTGTTTTTGATGATTTTGTCAAAGATGAGTTGGTTGAAAGATTGAGTTTTTGCTTCTGGAATCTCTATCCTGTTTTATTGGTCTATATGCCTGTTCTTGTACCAATACCAGGCTGTTTTGATTATTGTAGCCTTATAGTAAAGTTTAAAGTCTGGAAGTGTGATAACTCCCGCTTTGTTCCTTTTGCTGTAGATTGTTTAGGCTTATTCGTGCTCTTTTTGTTTCTATATAAACTTCTGTATTGTTTCTGGGTATGAGAAGAATGATGTTGGTAATTTGATGGGTATTGTGTTGAATCTCTAGATTGCCTTGGGCAGGATGAACATCTTGACAATACTGATTCTTCTAATTCATGAGCATGGAATGTTTTTCATTTGTGTCCTCTTTGATTTCTTTGAGCAGTGTTTTATAGTTCTTTTTTAAAGGTCTTTCACTTCTCTGTTTAGGTAGATGCCAATGTATTTCATTTTTGTGTGGCTGTTGTGAATGTGATAGCGCTTTTTATTTGGTTCTCTGTTACTGGTGCATAGAAATGTCTCTGTCTCTTGCAAGTTGATTTTGTACCCCAAAACTTTACCAAAGTCATTTATCAGTTCAAGGAGGTTTTTGACTGACTCCCTTGGGTTTTCAAAGTTTATATCATATCATCCACAAAGAGGGATAGCTTAACTTTTTCTTTTCCAGTTTGGATATCCTTCTTTTGCCTAATTGCTCTAGCAAGGACTTCCAATACTATGTCGAAGAAGAGGGATGAGAGTGGGAACCTTGTCTTGTTCTCATTTTCTAACTTCTGTCCATTGAACAGTATGTTGGCTGTGGGTTTATCATAAATGGCTCTTACTGTTTTGAGGAATGTTCCTTCTATGCCTAGGTGTTCAAGGGTTTTTATCCAGAAGGGATGCTGGATTTTATTGAAAACTTCTTCTGTTTCTAATGATATAATCATATGGTTCTTCTTTTTACATCTGTTAATGTATTGAATTACGTTTATGTTCTTGTAAATGTTGAACCAGTGCTTCATCCCAGGAATAAAGCCAACTTGGTCATAGTGGATGATTCTTTTTTTATTTTTATTTTTAATATTAAAGATGTGGGATACCATGCAGGGTTAGGCATACAAATGTTCATTATACAGATACCCTTATGCAGTGAGGTGTGCCCCCACTGGCAGTTTCCCACTACTGCCAATCCTGTCCCCCGCGCCCATAGCAGGTTCCCACTACTGCCAATCCCTCTCTTCTAGTATTATGATAATTATTCAAGGTACGCTTATGAGTGAGAACATGTGGTACTCAGTTCTTGGTTTCTGTGATAGATCACTCAGTATAGAGTGATAGAGTCTAAGTCCATCCAAATTGCTGTGAAGTTCATAATTTTGTTCTTCTTTATGGCTGTGTAATAGCCCATCATGTATATGTACCACATTTTAAAAAAATCCAGTTCTCTTTCAATGGGCAGCACAAATGGCTCCATGTTTTTGCTATTGTGAATAATGCTGCCATAAGCATGCATGTGAAGGTATTTTTTTCATAGTGTGTTTGGAGTTCCTCTGGGTATATTCCTATTAGGGGGATTGTGGAGTCATATGGAAGGTTGATTTTTAGATCTTTTAGGAATTGCCAAACTGTTTTCCACTGAGGTGTTACTAGTTTACACTCCCACCAATGGTGTAGAAGTGTTCCCTTTCCCTGCATCCCCTCCAGCATATGCTGTTTTTTGAGTTACTGATGATGGCCATCCTGACTGGAGTTAGGTGGTATCTCAGTGTATTTGCATTTCTTTGATGACTAGTGAGGCTGAGCATTTTTTTCATGTATCTGTTGGTTGCTCATATGTCTTCTTTTGAGAAGTGCCTATTCATATCTTTTGCCCACTTTGTAATGGGGCTGTTTTTTTTTTCTTCTCTGCACATTTGAGTTCCTTGTAGGTCCTGAATGGCCTTTTTCAGATATACAGTTGGCAAATATTTTTCCCAGTCTGTGAGCTGTCTCCCCACTCTCTTGATGGTTGCTTTGACTTTGCAGAAGCTTGTCAGTTTGATGAGGTCCCACTTGTCTACCTTATGGCATGGGCACTTGGGCACTTGGAGTTTTGCCCAGGAATTGGTTGCTAGTTCCAATTTCCATAAGGGTGTCTTCTGCATTTTCTAAAGTTCTTATACTTTGAGGTTTTACGTTTAAGTCTTTGATCTATTTAGAGTTGATTTTTGTGTATGGTGATAGGTAGGGATCTTGTTTTAATCTTCTGCATGCTGTCAGTCAGTTTTCCCAGCACCTTTTTCTGAATAGGTTCTTCTCTCTCCAGTGGTTGATTGTGGAGGCTATGTTGAAGATGATTTGGTTGAGAAATTGAGGCTTTGCTTCAAGAATCTCTGTCCTGTTCCATTGGTCTATATGCCTGTTCTTGTACCAACACCAGACTGTTTTGATTATTGTAGCTTTATAATAAAAATATAAAAAAATATAATAAAAGTCTGGGAGAGTGATACCTCTCACTTTTTTTTTCTTGCTGAGGATTGTTTTGGCTATTCGTTTTTGTATTGTCGTTTCCAGGTCTGAGAAGAATGCTGCTGGTAATTTAATGAGTATTGTGTTAAGTCTTTAGATTGCTTTGGGTAGGATGGACATATTAACAATGTTAATTCTTCCAATCCATGGGCATGGAATATTTTTCAATTTGTTTGTGTCCTCTTTGATATCTTTGAGCAGTGTTTTATAGGTTTGATTGTATAGGTCTTTGACTTCTCTGGGTAGGAAGATGCCAAGGTATTTCATTTTTTTGTGGCTATTGTGAATGGGGTTGTGCTTTCTATTTGGGTTTCTGTTTGTTTATTGCTGGTATATAGGAATGCAACTCTCTTTTTGTACATTTATTTTATGCCCTGAGACTTTGCCAAAGTCCTTTATCAGTGCAAGGAGGTTTTGACAGATTATCTTGGGGTTTCGAGGTATAGATGATTCTTGAGATGTGTTGTTGGATCCGATTTGCTAGGATCTTATTGAGAATTTTTGCATTTTTGTTCATCAAGGAGTTTGGCCTGTAATTCTCTTTTCTTGTTGGTTCTTTACCAGATTTGGGTATCAGTATGATGTTAGCTTTATAAAATAATTTGGGGAGAGTTTCATTTTTCTTGATTGTCTGGAATACTTTCTATTGGATTGCTATTTGCTCCTCCTTGTATGTCTTGTAGAATTCTGCTGGAAAGCCATCTGGTCCAGGGCTTCTTTTGGTAGGTAGTTTTCTTATGACATAGTCAATTTCCTGGGTTGTTATTGGTCTATTTCTTCTTGGTTTATCTTGGGGAGGTTGTGTGATGTTAGAAAGTCCTCCATTTCTTTTAGACTTTCGAGTTTGTTTCCATACAAGGGCACATAGTAATCTCTGATAATCTTTTGTATTTCTTTGGTATCAGTTGTAAATTGGTCTTTTGCATTTCTGATTGTGTCTATCTGGACTTTTTCTCTTTTTCTTGGTCAGTCTAGCTAGGGGGCCATCAATCTTATTTATCCTTTTTTTTTATAATCAGTATTTTTTATTATGATATTGTGGGGTACAGTCAAGGATTAGGTATACAAATATGCTTCGTTCAGGTACCCTTGTTGACAAGAGGTGTCTTCCCGTCCCCAGACAGATATTGACTATCATTAATCCCATCTCCCTTCCCCTCCCCCCCCATAGTTTCCCATCTCTGTCAGTCATTTTGTCATTCTTATAGTATTATATTGGATGTTCAAAGTTCACTATATGAGTGAGAACATGTGATACTCAGATCTTTGTTTTTGTGAGAGGTCACTCAGTATTATAGATTCTAGTTCCATCCAAGTTGCTGCGAAATTCATGATTTTGTTCTTTTTTATGACTGCGTAGTATTCCATCGT
>CAUYQG010186967.1:0-12650 GCA_963574415.1 Tarsius wallacei
TTTCTCCGCAGCTGCCGGCAGATCCGCGGTGGGTTTTGCGAAACACACAACCGAGGAACCGCAGCTGGAGAGTCGGAAACGGTGTGCAAGAGAGGCCGTCTAGGGCCTGGGGGATCGACCCGCTGTGTGGTGACCCGCTACGGGCGGGGGACAGAGGCGGCCGGTGGGGCCTCAGCGCTCTGCTACCTGTACACGAAGGTGCCACCCTGGCGCGACTGCATCCACGACAACTTCTTGGTGGAGTTTAGACCTTCCTGGCATTTAGAGCAGTGGTCCCCAACCTTTTCGGCATCAGAGACCGGTTTCCTGGAAGACGATTTTTCCCCAGGGGTTGGGGGGATGTGCAGTCAGATCTCACTGCTAATGTTAACCTGTCTTTGCAGCCACTCCCCAGCACTTGTATCACCACCTCAGTTCCACTCCAGATCATCAGGCATAAGATTCTCACAAGGAATGTGCAACCTAGATTCCTCCCATGGTTCACGCTCCTATGAGAATCTAATGCCACTGCAGCGGCTGTAAATACAGGTGAAGCTTTGTTGCTAACTGAGGCACTTCCTGCTGTATGGTACAGTTGGTGGACAGGGAGTTGGGGATCCCTGTTTTATAGGGCAGGGGCAGGCCCTTCTCTGACAGAACCTTACTGAGGCTCCTCGTCTTTCCTTGGCCATCAGGGCCTGGCCTGGAACACTGGAGTCTTCCATCTGCTTAGCAGCGTAGGGCTTCCTCTCAGACTGGACTAGCCCCCTGCATGCCTTCCTTTCCTCCGGTGTAGGACCCAGGAACCCTGCCTGCTCCCTCTCCATAGCTGCCACCTCCTACTCCCTGTTGTGAATTAACTTGTCCCCCTGGAACATGGATGCAGAGGGGCCCACAGCCACCCCAGCTTCTCCCTTTACTGGGATCCTGATAGTGGCACTGTTTCTGCTTTGAGGGCTTCATTCTGACTCAAGAAGGGAGACATTTAGGGTACACACAGCAGGACTGACACATGCAGGGGCCATAAACTGCAAAGAACCTTCCAGAGGGCTCAAAGTCACCATCACTGACCTGCTGGTTCCTCCTACCTTTTGACTCAGTGATGATGACTCCTGAAAACCCACTATCTAGCTATAACTATATCTATAACTCTATCTAATATCTATAACTCTATCCGTTATCCTAAAGAAGGAAAAAGGATTCTCCCAATCTGAGCTGATCCTCTGCTGAGGTTTTTCCCTAACTCTAGACTGTTTTTTGACATTTTTCCTGCTTCACCTAAATCTAACAAATCCATTCTTAAAGATAGATACTTCTATACAAAGTGTAAGTCAAACTCACATGAGATTTTGCAAGAGACCTAGACCCATTCCTCAACTTCCTGAAAAAACTGTTCTCAGATAAAATCAACTACCCCTTATTTGACAGGAATTAGTAGTTATCAAATCTAGAGCTGAGAGAAGAATTTCTGGTCTATCGTTCTCAGAAACATTGGCATGAGCAAGACCCATCCTAAGCCACCCAAAGGTCACATTCCTCTGGATAGTGTTTGTGGGTTTGGGGGAAATCCAGTTATAGGCAGGTGAGTTCGAGTATCAGAGTTGAGGTAAAAGCTTGTTTGAATGGTCAAGGTATTTTCACAATGTGCCTAAAACAAGTGCCATTGAGGAGGCAATAGCAACCATAATTAATGAAAAATGGCAAAGACTAGAACATAAAATGCCATGTGAAACATCAGGTCTAACTTTAGTTGAATGAAGGAGGCTATAAATGGGCAGGATGGAATGTTCAAGTGAGAAGGTAGGAAGGTTCCAAAATGAGCTGGGAGTGAGAGATTGGTCAGAGTGAATGGCACAGAAACTATAAACCCTAGAAGGGAGCCAGAGGTTTGTTTTTAATGCATTACCATCTACCAACTGTTGAGAAATGTTGCAGGTAGCTCCACTAAAAATAAGATTCAGAAATATACATCTTTTGTATTATTTGATTTGGTTAAGGCTTAAAGAGCATTTCTCCTGCACCCAGAGGAACTCAAATCATTCTACCAAAAAGATACCTGTACACGTATGTTTGTTGCAACTCTATTCACAATGGCAAAAACAAGGAACCATCCGTGTTGCCCATCGAAGCTGGACTGGATTAAAAAAATGTGGTACATATATACGATGGAATATTATGCAGCCATAAAGAAGGACAAATATATGGACTCTGCAGCAACTTGGATGGATTTGGAGTCCATCATACTCAGTGATGTATCACAGAAACAAAGAACTGAGTTCCATATGTTCTCACTCATAAACGGACCTTGAACAATTATAATGCTATAAGAAAGGGATGGGCAGTAGTGGGAAACTGTCAGGGGAAGAGGGGTGGGATTGGCTGTTGAGGGAAACTGCTAGGGGAGGTAGGGGCATACCTCATCAACAAGGGTACCTGCATGATCAATGTTTGTATACCTAACCCTGAAATGTACCCCACATCTTCATAATAAATTTTTTTTTTAATGCCATAAGGTCTCATGGAGAACAAAATTAGGAAACAAATCTGTGGAAATTATGAAGAGTTATTTTCTTTTAAAGGGTGACACCACTTTCAGGAAAAATAAAACATGACTTTTCTTACTTAGGAAAATGCTTTTTTTTAAAACCCAGCCATGTTTTTTTAAAGCTTCAATCAAGGCCTCAGTAACTGTTGCATTAGTAATTCTCAACCAGGGGTGAGGACAGGGTGGTACAGGAGAAGTATCAGAAACACTTGCAAAACTTAAAAATTACACAAGCCCTTCCCACTTGCACCCATCGCCCCTGGAAAGATGGGAAGGAGGAAATAACAGAGGCAGCCTCACTTTAAAAATTAAAAAACAAGGCTGGGCTTGGTGGCTCAGCCTGTAATCCCAGCACTTTGAGAGGCCAAGGCGAGTGGACTGCCTGAGCCTGTGGGTTTGAGACCAACCCAGGCAACTTGGCGAGACCTCGTCCCTACAATAAATCAAAAATTAGCTGGGCACGCCTGTAGTTCCAGCTAGTTGGAAAGCTGGGGTGAAAGGATCGTCAGAACACAGCAGGTCAACGCTGGGGTGACCGTGAGCGTGCCACTGCACTCCAGCCTGGGCCACAGAGTGAGATTCCAACTAAAAAATAATAATAATAAAAAATAAAAAAATCCTTCTCAGTTGATTTGACACATACCAGCATACATATTTCCCATGTGACAAATGCTGTACTATGATGAGTAGCTAAAAGTTAAACTTGGCACAGGGTAATCCTATCTTACAAAAAGAAATCGGTACATAAAGACAAATATAATCTAAACTTGAATTTGATTTATTTAAAGATGTAATTGCAAAACTACACATGCTCCTAACAGTGCCAAAAATGTATGAGGAAAAAGTGATTTCCCCATTCCTTTGAAGTGAATATAATGCTATATCAACAGAACTGGGTCATTACTACTTGTTGTTACAAAAGTACAGTTGACCTGGAGGGATGACCAGTATATAATAAGTGAGAAAAACAAATCAGAGTGAAGTATATATATAATTATTTTTAATAGTTACATAATAATAGCAGGAATGTGAAATCATACTTTGTTCAGCTATTCATTTCCAGATGAACCTTCATTTTCATTTCAGTTTATTGATGGTATAAAACTAAAGTAAATATTTTGTGCATATGAATTTCCACATAAGTGCTTTTATTCCAAAAGGATTGATTCCCCCAAAGTGAATATACTGAGTAAAAGACTGAATTTTTACTATTATCAAGCATTACCATAATTATTTTATTGAAAATTTATTTAAAATGTGGTACATATACACAATGGAATATTATGCAGCCATAAAGAAGGACAAACATATGAACTTCGCAGCAACTTGGATGGATTTAGAGTTGATCAAACTCAGTGATCTATCACAGAAACAAAGAACAGAATACCATATGTTCTCACTCATAAGTGGACCTTGAACAATTATCATAATACTATAAGAAAGGGATTGGCAGTAACGGGAAACTGTCAGGTGGGGGAGTGGGATTGGCAGTCGAGGGAAACTGCTAGGGGAGGGAGGGGAATACCTCATCAACAAGGGTACCTGCATAATCAACGTTTGTATACCTAACCCTGAATTGTAACCCACATCTTTATAATAAATATAAATACATGAATAAATAAATAACATAAAAATAAAAAATATAAATTAATTAAATAAAATAAAAGTTTATAACAACTTAAACCCCGGCCCCAACACCAGCAGTGCATATGAAAGATCCTTTCCCTCCCTATTCTCACCAAAGGGATATTTTGTCTCCCTTTGTTTTTGTGAAAATGGTTTTTTCTTGTTGCCACATTTTGCATTTCCTTCACTAGTAGTGAAGTTAAGAATGTTTTCATTTGTTTATTGGACACCGGTATTTTCTCTTGTGGGAATTGCCTGCTATTTATGCATTTTTTGTATTGGTTCTTTACTCTGATAACGACATATTAAACTATGTCTGGTACATAGCCATATAATTCCATTTATTGTGTCTCTTTTGGCTTTGTCTTTAGTGATTTTAATATTAAAAATGTGCTAATTTTAATGGAGTCGAATGTGCCAATGTTTTTATGTCTTGTGACTTTGAATCACCTGTCTTATTAAGGCCTTTCCTATTCAAAGGACATAAAACAGCAACTGCAATTTTCTTCTAATATTTTATTGTTTTATTTAAGTCATTAATCCATCTCTACATGCTTATTCCACAAAGTATAAAGAGGCTGGCTTTGTTTAGTTCCATGAATATCCAATTATCCCAACATATTTATAAATAAATCATTTCTGACAAATGAAAACCACCTCTTCTGTCATATGTTCCTCCATATCTGAAGTTTCTATTTGTTCTCATTTATCCACTTATCTACCAGACTATTTGTTTTTTATTACATTCTATGTGTTGGCAAGAACTGAAGCAGTGTGTGAAGCGCCAAACTCATTTTAAGGGAGTGACTTATCCCGTGGAAAAATAAGACTCACAGTGGTCCCTTTTATTTGAGATAGGATGATTTGATCATTTTAATTACTGTTTGCATCTTAGGTGTGAACAAGAGTTTGATTTAAATTTGATTGTACACAATAATCCACAGTAAAAAAACAACAACACAGTATCTATACTTTGAGTGAACAATGCAAAGTGAATAGGTCAAGCAATTTTATCACCTTGTTATGCCAGCAACACATTGTTATCTCCTGAACATGATTTAAACTCACTGATCTTTCAGTATAAAAGTAACTTTTTTTTAAAAAATGTGGTAAAATACACATAACACTAAATTTATTGTCTCAGCCACTTTTAAGCATACACCTCAGTAGTATTAAATATATTCATATTGTTGTGCAACCAATCTCAGAACTTTTTCATTAATTAACAACTCCCCATCTCACCCTCCCCTCAGCCCTTGGCAACCACCATTCTAGTTACTGTTTCCATGAATTTGACTACTCCAGATAATTCATCTAATTGAAATCATACATTGTCTTTTTGTGACAGGCTTGTTTCACTTAGCGTAATGTCAAGGTTCATCCATGTGATAGCATATGTAAAAATTTATTTTCTTTTTAAGGCTGAATAGTATTTCATTGTATGTATATACCGCATTTTGCTACCATTTATCCATAAATGGATACTTGAGTTGCTTCCATGTTTTGGCTACTGTGAACAATGCTTCTATGTACATGAATGTACAAATATCTCTTCTAGACTCTGCTCTAAAATCTTTTGATATATACCCAGACGTGAAATTGGTTGATCATATGGACATTCTATTTTTAATTTTCTGAGGAACTGCCATACCGTTTCCCATTGTGGCTACACTATTTTACCTCCCCACAAACAGTACACTAGGGTTCCAATTTCTCCATATCTTTATTAACGTTTGTTATTTTTTTATAGTAGTCATCCTAACAAGTGTGAAGTGATATTTCATTATGGTTTGGATCTGTACTTCCCTAAAAATTGGTGATGTTAAGCATATTTTCTTATAGTTTGGGCCATTTGTATATTTTCTTTAAAGAAATGTCTATCCAAGTCTTTTGCTAATTTTTAAATTGTAGTTCTTTATGTGTTCTGGATATTAAACTCTTATCAGATACATGACTTGCACATCATACATCTCTCATTCTGTAGATTGCCTTTTTTGCTCTGTTGTGTTATTTGATAGTTTTTTATTTTGATGTAGCTCAATGTATCTATTTTTACTTTTGTTGCCTGTACTTCTGGTGTCATTTAATGAATTATTGCCAAATCCAATGTCATGAAGCTTTTCCTTTTTGTTTTCTTCTCAGAATTTTATAGTTTTGCTTCTTATTTCTAGGTCTTTGATCCATTTTGATGTAACTTTTATAAATGGTTTAAGATAAATGCCCGACTTCATTTTTTTAAATGTGGTTATCCAGTTTTACCAACAGCATTTGTTGAAAAGATCGTCTTTTCCTCCATTGAATGCTGTTGGTACCCTTGTCAAAAATCATATGACTATATACACGTGAATTTATTTCTGGGCTCTCTACTCCATTCCACCGCTCTGTATGTCTGACTTTATGCCAGTATCACTCTGTTTTGATTACTGTAACCTCATAATATGGTTTTGCCATTACCACTTTGTATTGATTATTGCAGTCTTGTAATATGTTTTGAAATCAAGAAGTGTGAGACTTGCAACTTTCTCCTTTTTCAAGATCAGTTTGGCTATTCAGGGTCTATTAAAATTCCATGTGAATTTTGAGGTGAATTTTTCTATTTTAGCACAAAAGCTCAGATTTGGATAGGTATTGCACAGAATCTGTAGATCTCTTTGGGTAATATTGTCATCTTAACAATATAAAGGCTTTTATGTTATGAATATAGAATATTTTTCCATTTGTTTGTATCTTCTTTAATTTCTTTTAGAAATGTTTTGTAGCTTCCAGTGTACAAATCTTTTGTCTCCTTGGATATGTTTTCAACTTATTCTTTTGCATGTAGATATTCAATCAGCCCATAATCATGTGTTGAAATACTATTTTTTATACATTGAATTGTCTTGGTACCCTTGGCAAAAATCAATTGACCATAATTGTAAAGGGCTATTTCTGGACTGTAAATTATATTTCATTATTTTATATGTCTGTACTTATGTGAATATTTTGCTCTCTTAAATGTTGTAGCTATGAAATATGCTTTGAAATTGAAAGTATAAATCCTTCAACTCTGTTCTTTTTAAAATCGTTTTGGCTACTTTGGGTCCCTTACATTTCCATATGAATTTTGGGATCAGTTTATTAATCTCCAACAAAAGCCAGTTGGGATTTTTGACAGAAATCATGTAGAATCTGAAGATCAAATGGGGAGTACTGTCATCTTAACAATATTGTCTTCTAATTCATGAACATGGAATGACTTTCTATTTATTTAGTCTTCTTTAATTTTTTCAATAAGTTTTTATAGTTTTCAGTGTACATATGGGCCATTTCTTTTACTAGATTTTTACCTTAACATTTTATTTATTTCTATGCTGTTTTAAATAATTTTTTTCTTAATTTTATTTTCAAAATGGCTTAGCTAATATATAGAACTCAAAATAATGTTTGCATATTGAATGCATGTCTTGTAATCTTGTAAAACTGATTTATTAGAGTAATAGATTTTTAGTGGATTCCCTAGAATTTTCTTTATACATGATCATATCATCTGCAAGTAGAGATAGATTTACTTGTTCCTTTCCAATATAGATGCCTTGTATTTCTTTTTCTTGTCTAATTTCCCTTGCTAGAACTGACAGTATAATGTTGAATAAAAACAGTGAGAATATACATCTTTGTTTTTTTCCTGATCTTAGGGAAGAAGATATTCAGTGTTTCACCACTAAATACGATGCTACCAGTGGGTCTTTCATAGATCCTCTTTATTCAGCTAAGGAGGTTCCCTTATATTTTAGTTTGTTGAGAGTGATTTTATCATAAAAGATATTTTTCAAATCTATTGAGATTATCGTGTGGTTTTTGTAATTTATTCTGTAATTCCTTATATTTATATGCTGCATTAGGTTGATTTATTTTAATATGTTAAACCAACATTGTTTACCTTGGATATATCCTACTTTTTGGCCATTGCGTATAATTCTTATATTTTTTGTTTTTAGTGGATTTTGCTATGTTGCCCAGGTTGAACTCAAACTCCTGGGTTCAAACTATCCTTCCATCTCAGCCTTCTGAGTAGTTGGGAGTGCAGGCATGCACCACTGCAGCTGGCTATATAATCTGTTTTCAAATATGCTGCTGGATTTAGTTTGCTAGCATTTCAGGTATTTTCACATATATATTCAAAGATAGATTGCACTTTAGTTTACATTTCTTTTGGTATCTTGCCTGTCTTTAGTATCATAGTAATACTGTCCTTATGGAATCAGTTGGGAATTGTCACCTCTTCTTATATTCTTTTGTTTGTAAAACACTGGTATTGATTATTTATTAAAACTTTGGTAGAATTCACCACTTAATGTCTTTTGGTCTGGGTTTTTCTTTGTGGACAGTTTTTTACAACAATTCAATTTCTTTACTTGTTATAGATTTTTTCTGATTTTCTAATTTTTCTTGAGTTAGTTCCAGTCATTTATGTATTTCTTAAAGTTTGTCCATTTCATGTATGTTATATGATTTGTTGGCACACAGCTGTTTACAGTATTTTCTTATAATCCTATTTGTTTTCAAGATCAGTCCAGATGTCCTCTCACTCATTTATGATTTGAGTAATGTGAGTCTTTTCTCTCTCCTTTTTCTTATCAGTTTACATAAATGTTAGTCCATTTTGTTGATCATTTCTAAGAACCAGCTTTTAGTATAATTTTAGTTAGCATAATTGATTTTGTCTATTGTTTCTCTGTTTCATAAATAATTTCTGCTCTGATCTTTTTTTATCTCATTTCTTATGCTTGATATAAATTAGTCTGCTACTCTTTTTACAGTTTCTTAAGGTGGAAGATTAAGTTATTGATTTGAGAGCTTATTATTTTTTCAATATAGCATTTCACAGCTATAAATTTCCCCCTAAGCAATGCTAAGATTTTGTATGCTGCATTTTCATTTTTCAATGAGAAATTAGCTGTTGATTTTACTTGTATTCTCTTGTATGTGATGAGTCATCTTTCTCTTGATGCTTTCAAGATTTTCTGTCTTTATCTTTGAATATTTTGACTGTGATGTGTCAAGCTGTTACTTTCTTTATGTTTCCTGATAGGAGTTCATTGACCCTTCTGGTATGTAGTTTACTGTTTTCATAAAATTTAAAGTTTTTGGTCATTATTTTGCCTATTTTGTTTGTTTGTTTGTTTCTCTCTTTTTCTGATACTTCCATTATGTGTATGTTGGTGCACTTAATGGCATCTCACATTTCTGTCAGATTCTGTTAATTTCCTTCATTATTTTTCTCTGTTTTTAGATAGCATGGTCTCTATTCATCAATTTTTTTAAAGTTCTAGTTCATTTCTCTGCCAGCTAAAATCTCTTGTTACATTACTCAAATGAATTTTCCATTTCAGTGATTAAAGTTTTTAACTCCAGATCTTCCATTTGGAGCATTTTTAATAATTTATAACTCTTTATTGATATTCTCAATAATGAGAAATTGTCATCATACCTTCTTTTAATTATTTAAACATGGTTTCCTTTTGTTCTTTTAACATATTTATGAAAGCTGCTTTTAAATTTTTGCTTGATTTGCTCAACATCTTGGCCCATGCAAAGGCAGTTTCACATGCCTGTTATCTTTCCTGGATATTGATTAAACATCTGTTTGTTTGTATGCCTTGTGATTTTTTTGTTGAAAACTGGACATTGTAGAAAATATTTTGTAGCAATCCTGGATATCGATATTGTATAGACACTGGGGTTTCCTGTTGTTGTTCCTTCCATTTTACTTTGCTTATTTACTTGTTTGGCATTTTGGCTAGACTATTTCAGTGAAGTCTATTACCCAGCAGTGTGCAGCCTGTGATATCACTTTTCCAAAGGCTCAGCCTTGGGCATGCACTGTCACCCTAAGATGGCAGCTGTTTTAATTAGGCTTTCGTTGATGGTCTCTTCCTCTAATCTCTCCATTAAGCGGCCTGCTTCTGCTGGTATTCACATTCAGCTCTAAGATTCCCCCAATGGCAAACTGATTGCTCTATTCTTTTCAGTGATTTCCTGGGGCATACATTGCTCTACCTTCTCATCCAATTAATTTCAGACCTCTTTACAGGGGAAGTTTTTAAGACAAGATGTGAGATTTCTTCCAATTCCAGGAGGGTTTGCCTTAGCTCTCTCTTTTTTTGGTTCCTTTTGGTGGAATAACAGGATTATTGTTTAGGTTAACAATCTTAATAAAGAGGAATTACCAGCCTCCTCTTAATTGCTTGCCACCAAAATCTCCAGTGTTCTCGCCTTTACTTATGATCTTCCCCATACTTTGTTCCAAATAAAGCCAGTTCACATGAGGAGAGCTTCAAAGGGCTCTGTTCTTAAGACCTGCCTCCCCCACCCTCATTCAAGCAAAATCTTTTTGAGTCACTGCTTCAGAGCTGGGAGTGGGAATAGGGCAGAGTTCTCTTGGAGTGACTACCTCTATTTTACAAGCAGGTTGCTGGGCTGAAGCAATAGACTGTGATATTTTTGGCTTGCCTGTCTTGTCATGGGACATCCACACTATGAGCAAGCTGGAGCAGCAGTGATCAGGGCATCAGTATTCTTTACCGAGTCAAAACTTGGTGGAAGAAGAATCCCAGACCTCTCAGGTGCACTTGCCTAGAATTTAGCCTCTACAACTTGGAGTTGGGGTAGATTAGAGAGCTAGCAGCCTCTTCTTTTAAGGAAATATCATAGACCTAGATGGGAATCTGGGAGAATTACTATGGTTTTATCAGGGCTCTTTTTAAAAATCTCTTTCCATGATTTTCCTTTTAAGCTTCTGGCTGGTCTGCCTCTATTGATCTCACATTCAGCTATTAGCTGCCACTAATTGCTAGGTAATTACTCAATTCTTTTTTTTTACAATGTTCTCCAACATAAACTGCTCCACGATGTGATCCAATTAAAGTCAGTTTCTTGGCATTGATAGTCTTTGATGCCAGTCTTTGAGTTTCTTTCCAAACCCAGAAGGTGTCTTCTTAAATGTCTCTTCATAACCTATTAATTTGATTTTAATAATCATGTATCATATGATGTACATCATATTCTAATATCTGAAATATCAAGACTCTCTACTTTTACATTGTTTCCCTGAATATTTTTAAAAGATATTCTCGTACTAACTTTAAAATTGCATTATTGATAAATATTCTAGTTGAATTTTAACTAGAATTCCAATAAATTTGTGTCTTAATTTTGGAAGATAGACATTTTTGTTAAATAACACCCTGCTCCAAAACATAGTATGTCTTTGCATTTGTTCAAATATAAAATCTATCAATATTATCCTATACTTTTCTTCATGTAGGTCAGGAGCTGAGATGAGCTGGAGAGAGCTGAGCAGTCAGGGATTGGAGTAGTCCATTAAGGCAACAGCCAAAGTGAAAATAACTTCACTTTATTCATGTCTTACAATTGTATAAGCAAGAGAAGAAAGCACCAGCTCCTCTTATATTCAAATTGTTCCCCCCAGAACAACACCAGGCAAGGATCTGATGTATCAGCACAGAGATGGGAAATTGTTTCATTGCCAAGGAAGCATGGAACAAAAATCTCTTGCCATCTTATGGACCCAGGGACCATGGGGAGGAGTGTAAAAGTACTGAGACTAACAGTGGAGAAAAATATTTTCAGGTCCCCTGATAAGGTAGTCTTGGCAGGGGTGCCTCAAAGAGGCCTTAGACAAAGAGGCCTCTGGATGCAGACATATGAGCTAGGAATGCAGCTTTGTTTAAGAGCCTGGCTGGCAGCATGTGGGGAGAGGCTGAAACTTTGACTGCAATACCTTCAGAAACTGTAATGCACTGGTTGTTCACCACGTCTGATGTGGGGCCTGCCACATAAAGCCTTTGTAATTACTTATGGTTAGGTTTCAAAAATCACACATAGGATTTTGTCCAGGAACTGGAATCCTCAGTCGGTCCTTTTCCTTTCCTGTTTATCATTTCTAGTTACTTTGTTGCTTTTTACATGATTATAAAAGATTTATTTTTTTCCATGTTCATTTTTAGGTGTTTACTTCTAGTGTACAAAAAAAAGTGCTGTTGAGTTTTATATAGTCATATGATATCCAGTCGCACACCAAATTCACACTAATACAAATATCTATGGAGTACCTATTATGTGCCATGCACATACAGTCCATGGCTAGGAATACTAGAGTAAACTAGACAGTCTCTGCTCTCATGGAACTTACATTTTCATGAAAGGAGAATAAGTTTTCTCCAGAGTCTCTTAGATTTTTTTAAATATACAATATCAACAATATAGTCCTTTTCCAAACTTATTTTCATTATTTTATTGCCGCCTTATATCTCTATGACCTTCTGAGACAATATTAATAATAATAGTAAAAGCAGCCGGGCTCGGTGGCTCAGCCTGTAATCCCGTGCTTTGGGAGGCTGAGGTGAGTGGATTGCCTGAGCCCGAGGGTTCGAGACCCGCCTGGGCAACTTGGCGAGACCTCATCTCTACAATAAATCAAAAAATTAACCAAGCGTGG